>VMBQ01003120.1:0-89418 GCA_007657795.1 Dreissena rostriformis
GTTAGTTACAAATATGGATTTGTGCAAAGTGTAAGTAAAATGGAAATTTCCACAGATAAAAGCCACTTTTAGTTTCTTTTATTACAATATGAAACTTACCAAATTTGGAATCGCGCCCTTTCGTCTTGTCTTGACCTTCCTCACAGCGTTCGCTACGCTGACTTCATGATCCACCTTCATCTTCTGTAGGAGAGTTGCAACGACGCAGAATAGACCGCATTTACTTGCGCCGTCCCTGTAACAAAAACAGACCGCGCAATCGTCTTTTATAATTTAAATATAAACTATTTAGTTGTAGCTTCATTAATACACGAATTATGTTATTTATTTCCGTTTCTTTTATAATAATAATAATTAGAAATAAATGATGAACAAATACATGAAAACACTTATACTGAAAATGAGCTTTTAAGTGTCCCTTATGTGTGGGGCCATTCATGCTTTCTATATTTATACAGATGATAGATACTTACAGACATTGCATAAGTGTGTCGATGGCTTAACATTTAATTACTACTTGTTATGCCCCCGTCTTGTTTGAAGTATTAAGTATGGCACTTGTCCGTTCGTATGAACGTACGCTCACAGGTTCCGAAGATTTTGTTGTCAACTCCTCTTTACCAATTAGGTTGATCTCTCTCACACTTTAATTTGAATGACCTCAATTTGTAGATACTTTTAAAGAAAGAAATGTTGGCTGCGATAGGTTTTAGTAGAATTATGGCCCTTGTCTGTTTTGTTTTCATTATATAATACATAGTCCAACATTTTTCCAACTCATTTCAAGTAAAGAGTGGATCTCACTCAAACTTGTACAGTTTAATGACATTAATGTGTGGATGCTTATTTTCGGCAACAGCCCGTTTTAGTAGAACTATGACCATTTGTGTTTTATCCACTATTTAGTATAAAGTGGATTACTCTGTGGCTAAACATGTGTCGAAGGATCAGTAGAGTATGTGACAAAGTTCAAGCTATGTATGCATTTGGCTAAACGTTAAATACTTAAATGAAAATGTGAGAAAAGAATATTTATTTGCTTTATAATCATCTTTGTTTTCTATATAACTATGTAAGATGGTGACAGGCACTTACATGCAATGAATGAGTATGGGTCTGTGCGCGTCCGTACCGGCCATCACATCGTCCACTTCGTCAATTAACCGTCGGTAGTGGACAGTGGACCTTGGCACATTGTGTTCCTTGTCCCAGTCTGTAAACTCCAGATGTGTGCTAGAAGATGCCACGTCTCCCTGGTTATACTATTTTACATAACACTATCAGTATAAATTATACATAATAATCTTGTATTCGTATTAGTTTTCTAGGCACACATTCGAAGTTACCATTTGGTAGAATCATACACATACACAGTTATATTCAAGCATTGAACTTATATAACATATATCCACGGTTTTATGTCATTATACATGCTATTTTATATAATATAGACTATTTTTATATATCTTACTCTAACACAACTGGTACTTTTATTGCTAAAGGATTCGTAAAAAAATACATTTAACAGCAAAAACTTAAAAAAAAAAAAATATATATATATTGTTACTGCCTCATTTCCATGCTGTTCAATTGTCAATGTCCGTTTAATACGGTAGGCATTCGCTTCTGGTTTCGAACAACGGACGCTAAAGAGTCCCTTCTTTAATATCTGGTTGTCAGCGGGTAAGTAAACTCCGATGCCCTGTGAGGAAATGCATAAATACGGGGTGTATATTTATTTATGTATTTTGTTATTCGAAGCGACAAAAATCAAATACATTTATAGTTATTTGACCCCCCAAAACATCTTTGCACTAAACCTTAATCCTAAATGCGATAACATACGCTATACCTGACAATTACATAATTATAATACTTTCTTGACAACGATAAAAAACATATTTGAAAAGAAGTAATTTTGTTTGTCAACCTATAAAAGAACATGTATATTGACAGTAAGGGATTTGTTTATAAAGCTATAAACTGTACTTTATCCCTAGCAACAGATATACCCAAAAATAGATTTCAAATGCTTCGAAATCAAAACGTTACCATAACAGGCACGGATGCTGACTCAAAACTGATAACGCATGAGCAGTTCGTCTGGGCAATCAATGCCAGGAAATCGTCAACAGTGTTTGGTAGAGGGGATTGGGCAAGGAGGTACTTATCCTTAGTCTGGAAACTCTACGATTAACAACAAAAACAAACGGTTCAACATATTGCCAATATTATTACAACCAACGGTCGTTCCAGCACTAACGTGGATGTTGCATCAACAGATTGAGTTTGTTTAATCGGGGGTGAATATGTGAATATAGAACGTAATTGAAAGTATATTTCCATATAATTCCCTTATTTTCTTATAGTGTTACGTCGAAAAACAAAAAAATAGCAATCTTACTGTATGAACAGTTCAATAACTTGTATAAATAACAGTTCAACACAATACAAATATAAATAAACTAGAAACACCGATTAGAATACAAACACGTTTGACAACAACAAATCTTGTCGGCGCTGAAATAATAATAGTCTATACTTAAGTGGATAGAAGTTTGCACAATAGACTTACGTTAACGTAAACAGCATTGACATAGTCTGTGGATCCTAGTTTCAGGTTAAGGAAAAGCCGAGGTCGATGCTCATCGCCTGCGAAATGTTTGTCAAAAGTAATTGTTGTTATAATAGCCTTAATTACGGTAAATGCAAGAAAACCACACGATAAATTAAAAGACAGACAGACAGTTTATTTCAATCAAATAAGGCATTTAAGCCCACGAGGACATATATGCAATACAAGTATTGACGAACAGTGTAGACAAGAACAATTTTTTTAAACAAAAGTTGTAGTTGTATGTTTACAACATTTGGAGAAGATCACAATGAGAACAATATTTCAAAACATACTCTTCACATATGCATCTACATAATTTTGACCCATGCTGATAGACGAGTAAACTCAAAAATGCCAAGCTAAATCATCTAAGAAATATTACATGCACATTTGAAATCCGGATATACATGTATTTATAAATTAAAAGCAAACTAAGCCGCACGATTTAAACTTTGTCTCGTCTTTCGTCTCTGTGTGTAGCTGTCGTTTGTGCGGTCGAGCCCGGTTTTAATATCATTTTTTTCTGATTTCAAACCCCAAACTAAAATACGCACAGTTAAGATTGAGTTTTGTAAAGTTTACATTTAAAATGTAGTGTGTACTTCAAACCTGGGATATCTGACTCTTCTCTGTTTTTGTCAATAAACTGTGCGTTTCTTTCAATTGCCATCGCTTCATCCGGTGACACGCGCGTTGTCGTTTCTTGTAATTGCTGCAATATAACATTTGTTATCATTTCTTTTGTGTTCATTATTCCTGTATATTTAGAACAGACACAATGGTAACACAAACAGTATTGCATTTGATGGTTGAAGGAGCTTTTATATATACAATGTACTTCTTCCTGAATGTGCTAGAAATTGAAACAAAAACTAACCTTGCACCCATTTTGAAACCTTTTGCAATCATATACTTAATCAACGTAAAATAATTTGCAAAATGCAATTGCTACATGCAACGGGTCAGCGTCGATTGTACATACGGATAAGCTTAGGTTTTCCAAATTGTCGTATGTCCGGATGACAAAAATAGTTTTCGGAATATATAATTACAGCTGAATATTGTTAAATGCGCAAGCTTGCGTTACTATTGCGTTATAATGTTGTTTATACTGAGAAGTAAATCAAACTTGTATTACGTGAAATTTGTTCATGATCTGCTCCAGTGATGTGGTGTCCATGTACGACTGGAACTTTGCGCCAGCCACTGGTTTACAGTTAAACGTGAGCGAGTGGACAACTGCATGGTGAAGATACTCATATTGACCCTGAAAATTGTGGATGCTTTATCGAACACAGTCATGTAATACTTAAAATATTCAACGCGTTTTATTTATTTATTTTTGCGATCTTAAGAAAACGTAAGTATAGGTCTATTTACAATTGTCGTATATTTTCTTAAAAGGGGCTTATTCAAACAATTTCAATTAACTAAATATACATCATCGATATATTATTGGCTGCCTTTACTATACAATAGTTACAGAATGTCATTACAACTAGCAAGAGTCTAGTTGATTACATTTTTTTTAAATAATTTTTATTTAAATGAATACATATTTGTCATATAATTTGAATATATTTACCAATACATATTGTGTATATGAATTATCAAGTAGATGCACAAATTAAGACACAATGACTGAATACTAACCGCAGTTTGAACCATGTTTGGTCTGTTTTGTCGCATGTTCAGCACACATCCTGGTATATCTACCGCACCCGCTGCCTCCCCTTCCTTAGTGAGAATGTCTATTGCAATGTAGGTACCCGTCCTTCCCACTCCAGCACTGGAAACATTGATATTCGATATGCAGCTGTATGTTTTTCATAAAGTGTATTTGACCAAAATTATTGGTTTTCAGATTTGTTATTTATATCATTTCTTTCATATAAAAAATTACTATCTACAGTTTCATTCCATATTGTATTAATTTCATTGTATACGATGCCAACATAGGAATAATTTAACTCCAGAAACATTGTCAGAAGAGAAATTCTTGTCCGCTAGTCTTGCATGTCAATATAATTTAATACATTGCATACCGTATGACATTACACATAAACGTATGATTAATGCTGGGGTCACAGTGAATTACTTACGCAAATTCTCACTCAATGCGCACTCCCGAAACCATCCTAAAGCAACTCTCTTTCCTCTACGGCACTACTTCCCTGCCCCCAACTCTCTCTTTCTCTCACAATTTCTCGCCAATATATCTCTAATCCCTTTCTCATCTAGTAATTCCATCCTTCCATTGCTCTTAATTCACACTCTCTCTCCCACTGTATCTGTCTTATGTACCTGCAATGTACGATGGTGGGTCCCCCAAGTGTTGCTGGAGCACGTATGACATTCTGCCTGAACTCGATGATCGACGTAACGTCCTCCGGAACGTCCTTGTCTGGCCATGATGTAAAATGTAACTGGGTAATGGTGCGAGTTTCCTTGTACTAAAAGGTAAGCCGACGTTTGTTTTATTGAATGTATATCATCATCTCTTTATTTTATTGAAAGTCTGTAAGACTTCTTGATACAAAGAGATTCTAGTATTGTCTATTTTGTTGTTGATGTACTTGTAGCATGCTCACTAATTATGTTGGACGTATGGAGACCCCCCGTCTATATTGTCTCGCTTTGATGTTTCTAGTACTCGTGCACTGTGTTATATATTTTTTTAAATGACATTGGAATATAAATAAAAAGGAATGATGAAACTCTTGAAACATTATCAGGGGATACATTATAGACCGAAACAATTTTATCTTACAAGGCCAATCGCCTATACAAAACAGGGAAGTATTTAAGATAAATGACACCTTTACAACGTATTTATCTTGGTTTGACGTAAACGTATTCAACGACGTATGTAGCGTTTACCTTTACGACCTTGAATATTCTTCTAGTAAATTCTGCATATTCGTCTCCACTTTGGCATGAAACCAGGATGTCCCCATACATTTTCGTAGCAACGATACTAGGCCAATACTGTTCGCATTTGTCCTTCTGTCGTTAAAATAATGCATCGTAGTTTTCTTAAACAATGCCAATTACTACACTGTGTGTATAAATTGTATAAGGTATTTATATGATATGTTCTCTTTTGTTTTTATAATAGTTAAATATGTATTTCATTATAATATAATTATATATTGCATTTATAGTATTTATTTTTTAATAACGACGCATTACTCATTTACAACGTCTAAACATTGCATAACATGTTACTTATAATATCCGCAAATTGCAAATAGTTAGTTTAACTTTGCAATTATGTTTTTTTAAAGTATGTTTGAACTGGAAACTTGAACACAAAATACAAACCCCTTCTTCCACAAGATTTGTAAGCATGACGATTTTCTCCACTTTATGTTGCCACACCATTGACCAAAATAGACAAAAGTTGCCAAGCTGTTTGGACATCGGACCTGTTAAATTTGAAAACAGTATTTACATTTAGACCTCACATTTAAAATATACAAAATGTATAGCACTACTTAATCTTCAACATATTTTCTTTTTATGTATTCCGATTTACCAATATATTATTCTAAATAAAGGATTTGACATAACAGTTATGACTTTATATTTTAGTTAACGAAAAACATTTAGGCCACATATTTTTAATATGCAACATTACTGATATCTTTAACATAACTATTTACTTGTCAAATACATGTTTTCCAATTGACGAGTCAATACTTTTCAATCAAATATTCAATTAACAAGATTTAGTTAAATGATATGTAAAACGAATAGCAAGACTTGCAAAATAAATTTGCTCCGATTTAAACAAACTAGCGTACATACATCATATGGCAACCAAAAAAGAGTATCCGATCAATGCGCAATTTTTGCACTGGCAATGTAACGGAGAGAGAGAGAGAAGAAAAAAATATATATGACTATAATATGAGTTTTAAAGATATTAAAATGTAAGTCTGAACTAAGAGGTATACCTAAAGTGGCGATGTATTCATTTATCCGTTTGTAACCCTGTTAACAATAACATATTTGAATACATATTTTATTTTGGATATAACAAAACATTACTTGTACATAATGTTATTTGTTTTCAGTATTATAAATGATATAATGAAAACATGCACTCTGCATGAAATATGTAGGCATAACAGTGATTTTATTATATGAACATTTTTAATAAGACTCAATTTTACTGCGTTGTGGCATTACATTACTTAGAGAAAATGATTTACATGTCTCCAAATTATTTCACATTTGACGATACATTTTGTTTGGTAATAACATCAACACAATGTTGGTTTATACTAAAAGAAACTTACGTCAATGAAACTGGCGTTTATGTAGTCCGTGTCCCCACCAATGACCTTGACCCTATGGTCGTCATCTAAAGGAATAAAATACTTCATGTCGTTCAACAACAGTCAAACAAATTATCAGTACCACACTTTAACTGTGACGATATTTTAAGCTTCAACTTTTGGGGGATGTGGTTTATGTAATCGTTATTTCTTTTTTTTTCTTGGGTAATTCGTGACATTAATTTAAGACTAGCATTTAACACATGCATGAACAACAACAGCACAAACAAAAAATAGCACAGGTTTTAGCAAAAAACATGAACTAACTTACTGTATTTTACTTGGTCTATAATGTAAGTTTTAAGCCGTAACCCTGAAGCTACGTCGCAACTTTGTTGCTATGTCGTTTCTCGTGTGTACTGTCTTTTGTTTGCAAATAACTTGTATCGGACAAAAAACCTGTTACTCTGTTAACTTATCAGTTTCCTAAATGATCGGTCTTTCATTGAAACTAAACAAAAGGTGATTTTTTTTTTTTAAAAACACTATAGAAATTTAATGACCTCTACCAAAAAACAACAAAAAACAACAACAACAACACAAAACTACGTTGATATACCACCACACTACGTACACGGATAAATGTCTTTGTATCTGTTCTTTCCGATGTTTGCCTTCATATGAGACACGTTGTAGTCTTTTAAGAGTCCATATGGAAGTTTCTGGAACATATATTATACAAATTATACTTATGAATAGAGGAAAAGTACTATTCATAGAGTTGACATTTCGCCTAGAATGGTGAAGAGTCAAGGGAAGTTTTACATTAAGAAATGTTTAAACTACCATGGCGAGGACCACAACGTTAATAGCTTTTTATTGTTCAATAGTGTGTTAATGATATATTCTGTATTAAAAAACTACCTCGCGGATGTTGACAATAATGTATCTCCCGATAATGTTTCTTGACTTCAATTATTCCAACATGGCATTAACTGTTACAATGTTTCTATTGAAATGTAATTTATGTTTTCTAAGGTCTAAGGTGTAGTAGTCGTATTCGAATAAGTCATTATAGTCACTTGCGGGAAATGAAGCACCTTTTGTAGTTAATCAATATTATCGAATGCAGCTCAACCATTTTCTTCTGATGATGTAACTTGCTTTTCATATTATTAACATCCGCGTCGTTTATGTTTACAATTGTTATTTACCTGAAATTCTGTTTTGAAGTACTCCAGGTTCTTGGACATCACAAACGTCTGCAGTTCTGTAACTGGTACTTTCTGATTCTTCACTTTATCGTCATCGTTGTAGTATACTCCTCCGTTCTCTTCAAATATGATCGCATGTTGACGGGCAATACTGTCCCATTCATCTAGTCATCGATAATAAACATATTTAGTTTGAAATTGCACCTCTATTTATTTACATAGCCATTTATACAATAATATTCGAGCCGTTCTCCACCAAACTTTGTGTAAGTGACATCAGTTATAACCATACAAAAATCGTAAATGCAACTGTTTGAATTGTGCGTGAACAAGTGGTAGTATAACAGCATACAAAAAGATGATGTACACTATTTTGTACACTTTTATATAAAATTTGAAAATATATTTACATGTACACTTATAAACATCCAACTCTTTAAATAACTGTCACAAAACACGTGTTTTCGTTGAACTCCGTTTTTTTCCTGTACTGTAGTATTTGATTTTTTTCGGTGTTCAATATATTGCATTCACGTTTTGTTCATTTCCTTAGTTATTACTTGTGCTGTTTTACGTCTTAAATGTCCTAGCATTTACATGCTCGATTAGAGAAAATCGGTAAATGATGTTCGATTATCGAAACCATAAGCAATTCCTTGACTTTAAAAAGCGGTATACCTATCTCAAGGGTGTCCTCTGTTGATGACGTCATTTCCTCCCGCGTCACGTTCTTTTCCACAGGACTGTTCGAGTATACAGCATTTTGCATTTCTTCCAAAGCGATATTCACTTTCACAGAAGAGGTGTTCTCATACACAGATCCCCTAGTTTCTGGCGCTATGAAGATTAATTAGAATATGTTCCTTTCAATCTTGTATTTGAATATACCATAATTTACTTACTAATATTGTGTGTTTTTTTTATTAATTGTTACGATGTTGTGTATACTTTTTATGCACACGCTTATCGATTTGTCTTTGAATGTATTAACTCAGAATCTTCCCACGTGTTTACTGGCCTTCTGGATTCCGCGTATATAAAATCATCTTGCTCATAATAAATGTACATATACCACACATATATGTTAATTATTACAAACAAGTATATAAATTTATTAAAAAAAGAAAGAAAGAAATTTACCGCTAGTAAATACATGTATTCAATGCACTTACCATTGCGTGTTACAGTAGAATAGACGGGCGCAAGCGAGTCGGCGTCATTCTTTGTTGCCTCTATAACACTTTTAGGTTTTGGTTTCCGGTCCCTGTAAAATGGGAACACAGTAAGATCAGTGATATTATTAGTCTTCTTACATGCTTAATGCAAAACATATGATAATGCACTCACACTGCAAAACTGTTCAGTGTATGTGTTTTAGTTTACTTTAAACGTTACCTCTTAGACACATAAATACAAGTCGTACGGAACAACCGTATATTATAAATTGTTGTTATTGTTGTTTTAATAAATCATAATCGCATAGACAATTAATATACAATATATACCTTAGTACATTATTTAACACAGTCTGTAAAAAACCCAAACTATTCGATTTGCTGTAAGTTATTCGATTACAATATCTACCTTCTACGAACACAGACAAACACTCCTATAGCCACAGCAATAGCAACACAAACAAGGGCGGAAACGCCAGCTCCGATTGCTACTAATGGTACAGTTCTGCCCTCACTTCCTTGCATGAGCGCTGTATGGTGCAGAATAAGATATATTATCACACATTTATATGTATTTCAACTACAGTACATATGCTTTTTATTATATGCTTTTATGCAAGACACATCCGTCATTTCATTTCTGGTTAAAACAGAACGATTCCAAATAAGGCAAGAAAGGCAGAAAGTTAATTACTTCCACCGCATTAAAAAAATTACGCATTAGCAATATCACGCCTGGTGTTTGCACTATTTGTTCTTACCTTGCATGCACAAGCTTCCAGTGAATCCTTCAACGCAGCCAAACATACACGTTCCTGTTTCAGATGAACATCGAGATTCGTTCTTAAAACGAGCACATTGTTCAGAACACATTGTTTCACAAGATGACCCATAGTAGTTGACAATACATCCACTTGCACATGTTCCATTTATATGACAAGAAACATTGTCACATGCGTTATTGCACGGCATATTACAATCACCACCATAATATCTCGAAGACACGCATTGCAAACACGTCCCATTACTTTGATCACAGGTGGAGCAATTGGCCTTGCATTTCCGGTCGCACTTACTGTCCCAGTAACCGTCTTGGCAACCATACTGGCAATACCCAGACGAATTGCAGTAACCCGCCCAACAGGTAGTGGAACAAGGTGTACACATTCCGTTTGTGCCAGGAAAGGTTCCGTTTTTGCAGTGTGTGCACGTGGATTTGGTATTTGTTTCTCCGATACACGCCGTGCAATTTGGATCTCTGTTGGTGCATTCAGATTTACAAGCAGCACCATAATACCCATCTTCGCACCCTTGTGTACACTTAAAATCCGATGTACAGAGTGCATGCTTACAGTTTCTGCTACAAGGACAACACTCCTTTCCATTTGGAAAGAAAGTCGTGTTAGTACAAGTCCAGCACGAAAAAGACGCACATAGGCCGATGCTACACTGACATTGTTTGTTTATGTTAGAATAGTTCGCTTTGCATGATACACACATCCCATAACCATCGCAACTTGCGCATTCTTCTGAGCAGTAATGTTCGCATATCGAGCCATAGAATCCATCTTTACATTTAGAGCATTTATTCACATGATTGCATAATTGACAATTAGGCGGACAGGAATATTCACACGTATCGCCATGGAATCCGTTCTTACACTTGTATGTGCATTTCCCATCAGATTGATCACACGTATCGTTCAAACATCCGCTGGGGCATTTGTAATTGCAGGAATATCCAGTATAGCCGTTGACACACAAGAGACAATGTCCACTTTGCTTGTTGCAGGCACCATTCGCACACGTTGAGCTACAGGGAAGCTGGCAAATATGCCAATAATATCCTGTTTTACACGAAATACAGTTGTTTTCATCACTACAGGCAATACAATTTGGGCGACACTGTTGACTGCAGTTTTCACCGTAATATCCATCTGTACACTTGTCACACAATGAACCAGTAAAGTTTGGTTTACATAGACACTGGCCATATATGTTGCACTGGTTTGTACATCCCGATGAACACGGCTTGTCACATCTCCTACCATAAACACCAGGCCTACATGCACTGCAACTGTCATCATAAGTGCATGATCTACAAGATGTCATGCATGGTTTGCATGTGTCCGAAAAGAGTAAATTGTCCGTCAAATAGGAAACTTCTTGACATTTAATGCAGTTTGTGTGCTTTGTACATGTACATCCAGTGTTCCCACATTTGTAACATATTCCATCATCAATGTAGTATCCATCTTTACATGTATAGCACCAATTAGTATCGTCGCTGTGACATCTCTCACAGTTTTTATGGCAACTTGCTGTACACAAATAACAGCTCATGTTATGTTACAATGTCATTTCCATTTGTAAAATGCATAAGAACATTTATATAAGGATTTTCAACAAATAAAGAATGTATGTACTTTCAATAACATCAGTTTCAAAGTATCCACATTAATACAAAAATCCGTCGTCCAGAATATGTTGGATATTAATGAATATCGCTCACAAATGAGAAAATACACAATGTTCAGTATAGTATTTGTATCTTCATATAAGTTGGATTATGCGATGAATAAGTAAAAAAGCATGAATACACGCACTGATTTAAATTTCATGCAGAAATGTCATCTACCTGTTATGCAGATCGGTATCCACAGAAAAACCAAAACAAACATCTTCATCGTGAACGTGAATAATTCTCCTGAAATAAAAAAATCAACCGTCAGCAGTATTTGATAGCAATACTCATTTTAATAATACATTCCACAAGACAATTTATGCCAATAGTATGTCATGTCATGCACTCGATATTATGTTAATGCAGTCATTGCAAATGTAAACATATGATAAAAATGTATCAATGTACGTATACGAATGTATGAAGGATTCTTGAGCAAATAGCACAGTGTTACCGACATCCCATTCTATTGAATTGGTTCTATGGGCTGTTAAACACACACAAAAATAAAATATTAAAAAAACGTGATTCCTTTATTGGTTGTATTAAAAACATTGTCAAAGAGTCCACGCACATACAGTTAACTATTATTGATATTAAAATAACGCCATTTTATGCGAAGGAAAATGAGCATTGACCGGATAGGCAACTTGTTGCGTGATGAATCATGAAATTACTGTACTGGCATGCTACCCTCTATGCATATTTTACCTTTTAACTAAAAGTGTGACATTTGCCTTCGATCTATTTGTAGCCAATTTTAGTAATAAAACATTCCTTAAGAAGTATTTGTCTTTCACGCGACGCAATTTAACGAAAAAGCTGTACTATTTCCAAAGTTGACCTTTGGCCTCTAAACCTCCATACGCTGGACATATTTGGAAAGGTATTGTAAAAATATAGGATGAATGATAAAGTTAAAGTCCAGATAAACTCGAAAGAAAGAATGTGAGCACGGACGCACATACACCAAACCGACCTTGTGACTCCTATATCAGTGTGACTTTGCGCGAGCTCGACAAATAATACAATAATAAATATTATTTATTAATTAAAATGACATGTTTCTTTCCAACATTTGGTTAACGTGCATTTGTGGTTGAAGAAACATCCAATGTTTCAATTATAAAACTATGAACAAACTCGTTTTGTTTGTACAAATAGCCATTTGCACATCCTGAGTTCTAAGGAAGCTGATATTAAGCTTACACAATATACTGGGATCGCATTCTCTGAATAATGCTTTGCATTGACAGTTTCATGACGATAACCCCAGCTTTAGATTTGTATACAGTTGTGCGTTTTTTACTTGCCTTAAACAGCAAAAAGAAGACTAGCGGATGCTAATGCTTATTTCTATAATGTTAATGTTTATGAGTTTACATATGAATAGTATAATAACATTGAGTTTGTTTTCAAATAATGTTTTTGTTTTTACAAATTGATATTTTTGCAAACATTCAACTGAATACTAATTAAATACGTTTAAACACGAATCACAAGCAAGTCACGAAAACTGTGCACTTCGCACATTACAAGACAATACAAACAAACCTTAAACCCCCTTCTGATGGCCCCCCCATGATCAGACTAGCACTATGGCACTCTGATCCAAAATGACCCGTTAACAACCGAACCTCCTGCTCAGTAACCCCTGCTCGTTTTCTCCATCACACCTCTTATCCGATAACAATAACGTTTCTTAACCACCATATCCGATAACTCCACTTCTATTTGAAGCAGCATTCTGTACATTTCAGGTCGTAGATCGTCCCGTTGGAAGTTTGAACAATAAAGGGACCTGTTCACGTTTTGGTAAATTGACAAAACTGATAAAAGTTGTTTCAGATTTGCAAATTTTCGTTTAAGTTATGAGATTTGCGAGGAAACAGTAATACTGAACATTTACCATGCTCTTAAATATCCATTATATGCATCTTTTGACGATTTAAAACCCTGGAAATTATAAAGCGTTACAAACGCGAAACGATTAAATAATTTGGAGAGTTCTATTGTTATCGTTATATTTTGTGACATTACGAGGATTGCTCAAATGGTCAGTGGTTCGAGCCCTGGTGGGGATTTTTGTTTCTTGTTTTATACTTGAACTATTTAGTCCCGATGTTAAATGTATCAATTTAAAGCAGTTAATGACAAACTTCAAAACATGCCAAAATCTGTGAACAAGTCCCTTTAATCCGTAAACAATACGCGAATGAGAATTGTAAACTTATCACGGCAAAATCGGATGTTTGTTTGTTTCACTTAAGCTACAATTTATTATTACTAACGCAACGAATAACGCATACACGCACATGCATCTTTTAAATCCAATTTGCAATTGTATTACTTTAATGTTTCACCTCGTTGAATGTTTTTTGTTATTTAAAATGTTTCGGTTCAGCTTTATTGCACATTACATTACATTGTACAGCCGCGTGCTTTGGAGTTAATTTTACAGAAAAAAAACTGAATGCAGCTTGATGTGTACACGTATTAAAGTAAGTGAGAATAGTATAACATATAAGATATAGTTTTAGCTTGAGGCAGCAAATAAGTAAAAAGGTAAAACAAATGTTAGGGGAAACACCCAATTTTGAAAATCATCCAAGTGAGCTCCACGTATACATGATTTTATTACATATATATGTGTATTGGTTTGCAGTGACTAAAAAAAATAATTGCGAGTTTTATTAACTAAAACATTGAGTCAATATTCAAACAGAGTATTTAAATGCAATTTAGATTTTATACCATGATCTGTATTTCAAGCAAAGATGTTGATCCCCTGAAATGACGAGAACACAATTTGTCCAATTCTATTGAACGTGTATGTTTATAATATAAGTGAAACTTCAGCAATACAAAACCATTTTATATGCACGTGGTCCTTTATTTAAGACAACTAACAAATTGCCAAACAGTGATTCGTAGCTCAAACGCACTAGACCCCAAACACGAGCATACAATATACACACAAAATTGAATTCAGGACCATCGCCTTAGAAGACATTTCAAACCAATTGATATTATACCGTCTTAAGACGTTTCATTCGCACAACATTGCTTGTGTTATCAACAACGTAAAATGTGTCAATAATAGTCTCTTAAAGGCACATGATGGCCAATATTTTGATTTCTCGACGTCGAACATTTAAGAGGTCGTATATGTAATTAGGAAAGGTTCTTCAAGTTTCACGAACACAATATTAGAATGTACCACGGTTTTCTTACTCGCACGGATAACAGTTTTATGTGTTTCTTTTTTCTTGACAAACAAACACAGTTCCCTGGGCAACTGATTTTATCCCACTTTCAAAATTGTATATATACACACACACATATATATATATATATATACTAACCTATTTATATTGACATATGTTTTTAGCAAGCGCCTTCTGTGAATTAAAAAAAAAAACATATATTATTATAATGTGATTAAACTATATATATAACACAATTTCCCTTATTTGAATATAATGCCATATTGTGTTGCAACAACGCTGATGCTTAATGAACGTTTACGAAAAAAAAGTGTTTCTAATTGTACTTCGTTTGTAAACAACGAAGATGAGGCAGTGTAGAGATATAAAAGTCAGCATGTTGAATATCAAATTGATGAACGTGTGTACGTCAATCACTGGTCTTATGCCGCTTAAATGGGCATTTGAAACAAGAGCGTACAACAAAATGAAGGAGTTGCAATGAATGGCGATCTAGCAGAATTAATATTCTATATTAAAAGCTACACAACACTTTCATGACATAACGGAAATCATCACGAGACTCTGTTATCATAACTCTGACCGAAACACGTGTTAACATCCACGGAATGTGTATACGAAACAGGTGTCCAATTTGCTGAACAAACAGGACATCACATATCCGATACAACTACACTGCTTAACAGCATATATCATCAAAACCCGCGGTGCTTTTATCAATAAAATATATATTATTTATTCATGAATGCGAAAACAATACTTTGCCATAAAGGGGGATAGATACGGTATCCCCCCCCCCTAAATGATCCCCCCTAAATGTAGACATGCATTAAATTAATTCATATTCCCTATTGTCAAGCAGATCTTCATCTAGTCAACATGCGTTATTGTTAAAATCATTAAGAAAGAACATGATTCAGTGCACAAATATTTGTTTTAAAAACGCTCCAATACTCGAACTCATGCCTACACAAATCACGCACGTCAATTAGATTTTTACTATCCCGTGACAGGGATTACATTTCATTAATAACGACTTTACTATGACTTCTGATTTTCCCGCGCCGCTTAAAGTGTCCCCGGGAACATTTTTTTTTTAAATAATAACAATACATTTTTATTGAGCGTTAATAAAAAAAGAGAAATGTTTATCTAACAACAAGTATATACATACGGTCACACACGAAGCATAGTCTATTTGAGGAAACGTTAGTTCCGACGATGAACGGCAGTCGACGACGGAATATATATCAACCATGTTTGTAATTATTTCATATGTGCACAAGATTACCTAAAATGCACAACTTCGAACATAAGAATAATAATTAAAAACCATCCTAGATAGTTTCTCATATATTGTATCCAATGCGCCGTGATGATCTTTACCACACGGACGTGGTATATACAAACTCACTTATGCAGCAATCTGTTAACAATTAAGATCATTAAAAGCGGAAATACGTTGGTGTCGTGACAAGCATATTTGTTTCCGGATGACATCCGGTAATATTCGCTTTTTGTATTAAGCTCGTGCTTGAATTAAAGTTTAAACATTGTTTTAAAATAAAAACTTGTCGGATACTGTTTTGTGTATATATTTAGTTGAACATCGTTTTTTTCAAAGTCGTTGTGACCGTCATACGTGATCGAAAAAGAAAGATTGTATATTGCGATTTTCTGTGTTGTACTAATTAACTGTATAGTAAATAAGGTGCCTGCTGTTGTATAACACACCATAACTACATATAGTGTGGATAAAAAGGTTTATAAATACTATTGTAGATAGTGAAAATGTCTATAAATATCGATATAATTTAAGATTATGATTCATCGAAACACAGAGGGGAATTACTCATTCAATTGCAAGGCATTCCATAAACAAAACCTAACAATGCCATACTGTTGCTCAATAATAAACATTAATACAAAATCACAACGGGTCAATACATAACACTATGAACTTGTTTTCTGGAGGCCCTTGGAAACAGCACACAGTACACCGGGCGAGTATTATTTTATTTGGTGTCCAGTGCAATATTGACGTACAAGGAGCGACAAAAAAAGCAATTAAAGCAGAGGAAACAATTCATATATATCTTTTAAATCCAATCCTGAATCATAAGTGTCATCAACAATCTAATATATCTGCTTAAGTATAAGTATATCAAACCAAAACATAGAACAATCCCGCATATCACGTTAAGGCCAAGTTTAAAAAAAGGTTTAACAACTATGTGGTGTTCCACTCAGTGTATCATCATAACATATATTTTATGTATCTGTAATAATTTATGTCAGCTGACTTCGCAATAGTTTACTGCATTGATACTGGTTGGGGAACCGTGACCACAGCTTGTGCACGGGGTTATAATACATGTAATTGTAATGCGGGCAAAATAAAGAAATTTTAAAACTATGCCTTCTCGTGTAACACAACTTAAATTGGACCCTAAGCATTTCAAGGTCGACCTTTCGATTAAATATACAGTTTCTCGAGTATGGCTTCCTACCACTTGTGTACAAATAAATAAGGCTATTGGCCAACTGTTAAACATTTTTATCTGTCTTCTTTTATAAGTTCGACATGTTTCGTCTTCAGATTATTGGCCTAAGCCAATGGTCTGCAGAAGCGTGATATCTGGTATTGTAATCGGATTATCTACATCTTACTAGTATGCGTCCAAGCCAACAAGAACTTACAATTTTATCCCAAAAATTCGTCGCTCCGTACCAAATTTGATTAAAGTATTGCCATTCTTTCTAACCATATATGAAAAGACTACAGTACTGCAATTTGATTTAATTTCTGCAATAGGAATACGATTGCACTTAAACAATTGTATGTCTTTTCTAGTAGAACTGTTGTGCATTCTATAAATATATATTCCATTAAATACATATAATTACATTAATATGTATACGTAAATGTATGAATTTTATCTTTCCACATAAAAGGACATATTTATGTACAGAAGTTTGATATTGACGTCTACATTGACATTAGCCTAGGCAAAATAGTTCTTGTCCACGACACACCGTCTCAAATAAGTGACCGGAATTAATTTTGTAATGCCTGGTCAAACTATAGAGTTTATATAAAAAACAAGTTCAACTATTTTCCTTTAAAGAGATAGGATGTCTGAGTTGGTGTTTCTTAATTGGATGGTACAACTGTGATTTTGGCAAAAATAGTTACCAAAATTAAATTAAGTTAAGACAATCAGAGAAAAGTTATGTGATGTTCTATCTAGTTGCTGATAGTTGTTAATATTATGGTTAAATCTTTAGCCGTACAATCCACTTCATGAACAAGAATCTTCCTTGATGTCTATCATGATCGGACAATGAGATCTTGCCTTATGAGGTTCAAACTGTCCCTAGTTAAAAATACACGCTTGTGCCAATCATTGATTAGTTAGTATAGATAACATTATTAGATCCTTAACCTATGAAATATTTACTTTCCATTCAAACATCATTCGGGCTTTATCGATGGCCATTCATTAAAACATAGGCACTTCTTAGAGATGTTTCTATTTGTGGTGCTAAGACGTGCATTATAATGAAGTACATTAAGTGAACTTTTATTGTGTGCTTATAAGGTCAAACACACCTTATTATAACATCCCTACACCGTTCAAGCTTAAAATTGTTGAAGGTTTGACTCCATTTGCAAAATAGTAGTTACCATATTAAAAAAATAACTACTTTTAAATTCGGATATAGTTTTAAAGATATAAAGAGATGATAAGTTATAGCAACTTCCACCCAACCCAAGCGCTATCACTGTGTTTAAATATATATGTAGCTTTTTGTTAATAAATATGTTTAATTACAAGGAAAGTATCCCTATCAACTCATAATTCACATAGTTTAACATAATTCACCAAAGCTCTATCTTAGTAGCAGAATGGATACATCTTCTTTAATGATGGCAGATTTCTACCGCATCGGTCTGGCGTTTTGGTGGTTTAATGAGCGATAGCACTGCACAACGCAAGATAAACACATATACCAGCCGAAACAGGTGCAGTTAAAGTGTTGAGTTCAGTCCCAAACATAAATTGCATTATATATTTAGTAAATATGATCATGACACGGGCGAGTGTTCATTTCAAGCTCACTTTACACCGTGAATATAGACCTTACTATCCTAATGGTGAAGGGAGACTACCCAGAAATATGTTCGTCTAATAAGTTTCAGCGGTTACTTATCGTTACAAAAGTAAGCTCGTTTACACGACGCTTATCACAGTTACAAGCCTTTCAAAAACTAGGCGACCACACTCGGACATTACCTCCCATTATTTAAAATAATTAATTACCCACATTTCATATGCAACTTCCTATGAGTTTAAAAAAATAAGAAATACGAATTAAGAAATACAGATTCTGTAAATTTAGTTAATAAATGTTGTTTTAACATTTAACTTAATATTTTCGTATGCGACAATATGACGTGTTTTAATTCAAGATGACTTATATGTTAATACAAGTTTCCTACACTAAAACAATAAATAGAATCCAAATGAATTAGTGTTGTGCAAAAAGTTGTCACTGTAGTCATGTTAAAGAAAAGGACAATTGTACTTTTCCGATTTTATTTTTTTACATTCATGTTACAGCGAAGCGAAAATTGAACGATCACGTCGGAGTCGTCCTATATGTTTTAAACGCATGTACGCTGCTTCTTCACAATGTCCTAAGCGTTTTAACGATAAATTCATCTTTTTAGATATATGTTATTTTCAGTTCGTTTCATTTGTTTGCACATGCAATACAGCATTAATTTTGACGTACCCTGTTTTCATATAATATAATTCAATGCATCTTAATTTGAAAATACTTTAATAAAAGGAACAATGTAACTAGACGGTCCTAGAGTTGTGTTCAATTTCATTGAGTTGTCTTCAATTTCATTGAGTTGTGTTCAATTTCATTGAGTTTTGTTCAATTTCATAAGTTTTGTTTTGGACTAAATATACTTTGCAGTGTCTTGGTAAGAATGATGTTCACGCGATGTGCAAAGCCTTTGTTTTATTTTAAGCGGTCTGATGTCCAACTAATTCTCGAAAGTTGCATGTTTAACATAATAGCTGGTTTTTAATTCGAGTTATGAAACACGTGATGTCATAAAGTTGGTAAGCTATATTCCACTTGTCTTTTAAGGTTTCATTGTTACCGGTATATTTAACCGATAGGGTACTGCTTATTACTCCTACAACGATTGCTTTAAACATTGGTCTTGTTTTGACGAAGTAGTAAACACTTTTTTTTATGATTAAAAAATGTCAGTGGAAAACTTATCGCGGGAGAGAAACAATACGAAAAGAAGAAGACTCGTTATGAATGAATTGTACTTGAAACATTCTTTTAGTAATGTGCATTAAAGCCACAAAACTCATTTAGCATAGTAGATTTAAGTATAAATAAGAAACATATTTTATCTATTCCAATAGGAATATATCTGGTGGTTACAAGGTAGAAATCCGTTTGTTTTGCGCTTTAAAACTTAAAAATAATCGCGTTTCTCGAAATGGACATATACGTATAGAAATCCTACTTTCGGTTTTAAAAGTGGTACCGTTTGAAAAATAATAATTACTTGCTAACTAGGCTATATATTAAATGACAATTTTGCACACTTTCATATTGCACCTATATGTATTGAATATATATGGTGGTTACAAGGTAGAAATCCGTCTTTTATGCGCTTTAAAACTTAAAAATAATCGCGTTTGTCGAAATGGACGTATAAGTATAGAAATCCTACTTTCGGTTTTAAAAGCGGTACCGTTTGAAAAATAATAAACTACTTGCTAACTAAGCTATACATTTATTGACAATTTTGCACACTTTCAAATTGCATCTATATGTATTGAATATATCTGGTGGTTACAAGGTAGAAATCCTCTTTTTTGCGCTTTAAAACTTAAAAATAATCGCGTTTGTCGACATGGACGTATCCGTGTAGAAATCCTACTTTCGGTTTTAAAAGCGGTACCGTTTGAAAAATAATAAATTACTTGCTAACTAAGCTATACATTTATTGACAAATTTTGCACACTTTTAAATTGCATTTATATGCATTGATTAACATATTTTTCATGTCATGGTCAGAGGCTTTAATGATAAGGACTCTGTGTTGTAACATTCCCATTCAAATGCTCGATATGTACAATAGTAAATTCAGATCCAAATGGTAGCGTGTTCATAATTATATTTATGCAAAGCTACGTTTATAAATATATAAGTACAATAAAAGAATGTTTGAAAAATGATATATATTTAGTTTCAGTTACTATCAATATATTTAGAGGTTTAAATATAGTCAAACAGAAGGAAAATGGAATCAAGTATACATCTCACTGGTTTGATTTTAGGCATATACAATGTACACTATTTGGTAGGTGTATCTTACTTAATCCATTATGTTAAAAAAAATGATCTTACAGATCAAGTCATCATTTATTTTAATATCAGCTTGTGATTTTTAATAAGGTTTATTCAATATGCAATAAACATACAGTCCAAGAGAGTACATGATATACAAATGCTATTGTATTGAAATATGATATATGATATATAAAGAAAGTAAATACATACGGTGATCATCTAGAAGCCAATAATTATAAGTACATGAATATATGTCATAATACATTTTTAAAATAATAATTATAATAATGATATTATAATCAGTAATATATAACATAATATTATATAATACAAAAACTATAAGTACATTACTATCTGTTTACATCAGTTATTCTCGACTTAATTAAAAACAAGAAACACCTAAAAATGCCATATTAACGATACAATACATGATAATGAATACACCATAGAACTGAAAATAAATCTGATTACATCTGAGGTCATCGCCATAAAACTGTCAATAAAATGCATTGGGATCTATAAACAGTTGAGATGTGCGCAAAAAAAACCCCACAGAAAAACTAGAAAATATTGTATGTATTATTCCAATTAAATTAAATAGTGCTCGCACATTGGTTTGACAACCGGCTCAAAAGACAACGAAACTGAGTGAATAACTTTGCATTTTCTTAAAGTCGATGTTGTCAGTCTCTGCTTTAAAATAATAATTTCAAAGCAATATTCTTACAGCATTTTACTTAAGTTGAACAAGTTAGTTAGTGCTAAAAAGTCTCTTCATGAAACAATCAATTATGGGTTAAAATTTAAAAGTAAAAATGACACTTTCATACATAACATGTGACAATATATTACATACAGATAATACTGCAGAAGACATGAAAAGCACAACAAAGAAACGATAATACGCTAGCTTACCAAGCTTTACTTTTATTTTCTAAACATAATCTGATAAAATTTCTGTATCCAAGCAGTTTCAAAAACATCATTGATATTCAGTGCACGTGTGTTCATAAGCAATTATTAAGCAAATTGGGAATATGTTTTGTTTGGACATATACGAACCGAACTGTTCTCGCCAAGGGATAGGCAAAATACTAACAAAATCGTTTACTTCGGTTGCCGATGTGCCATATAATACTCGAAAGGCGCTAATTTTACCCGAAAGACGGATATTTAATTAAAACATATATTTAGAACATAAATTGGTTATAATTTGACTGATGGTACCATACAATGGCTGTTAATACATTTTATATAACATTCATCGTTCATATTCATATGTTGGTTTAAGATTCCCGGAATAAAATATTGCCATTTTAAGCTTATATATTCGCGTTATTAAAAACAATACGTTTATACGAAATATTGGAATCAAACTATGTTTGCTGAGGCGTATCTATGTCAAAAGGTTGCTAGTACATAGTACCCTTTCCTTAATGTGTTCGACCCAAACGAGCAAGCGTTTGTTAAGTATCACAAAACATACTGATTTTCCACGATTTGAAGATGGTTCAAATAATACGCATTCAATGAGTGTTGGGAATAACTTAGTTTGTAATATCAAGGGAAGTACTGAAATTATTATCTATTGTAATTAATTGTATCTTTAATCGCGAAATATATCCGTTGGTTTATTTCCGATATCGAAGTGTACTATGCTATGTATCGTATTTGATATCAAAATGATTAGCCAGAATACGGATACATCGGGCATTAATATTCCGCATTATGTATCTTAGTATCTTAGCATGATTGAACTAATAAAGCAAACTGTCCATAAACATGTTGTAAAATTATAGTATTAAATGATAGTTTTCAACGAATAGTTACTTTATGACTTTTCAAATACTGTTGATAAAATATTGCTTCACCAAAAAAATGATTGGGTATTAATATATTAATGCCTTGTAAAATGAACATAGTAATAATATAACTCCAGAAGCATTATCAGGATAATCTTCAGTACTGTCCTGTTATCGTAGTCATTAGTATACGATAAAGGAAATCCGCCAAATCAAATACATGTTAAATGACTGAAGGCACATATTCAAATCAAAGCCATACAAAAAGGCTAACCAAACCTCACAATTAGCACAGCAATAATCACTTAAAACAAGATAAAAAAGACAACAAATGTAGTAAAAAAAATGAACAAATTCACTAAATAATATACATTCTGGGCCCACAGCCTTCAAAACAAAAACACATCAGTCTAAATTAACACTCAGTCCATAATTAATGATATAACATACACGTCTTGTCATATATATTTGGAAGTAGTCGTTATTAGTTTTCCAAAATGTATCATTACACATACTGGTTGTATGTTTTTATAATTTACACATAGTACTTTCAATTCTAGCGATAAAATACAAGCTTATCAAAATCTCAGTTATTTCCCTTGCTGACAGAAAATAAAAACTTTCATTAAGCGTGTGATTCCAATTCTTGATGTACTACAATAGGGATCAAGTTTCGTAGCTGTCAGTAAATCATTAAAACTAGGTATGGAATATGTTTTAACAATGTAACTTTGCACATAGAATCGGATATATGTTTCTTAATTAGTAAATTATTATGTTCGCTTTGTACGTACAGAAGAAGCATTACGATCCAAGCATAATTAAAGAAGTTAGCTTTCTTAACAAAAATAAGCTCTACTGCTTACAGCCTCTAGAGACCGAAATATGACAACATTGATAATCACACAATGACAAACAAAACTTCGACAAGCGCTCTATTAAAACATGCCATACAATGCAATAATGTCAATGACTAAAACATACACACACGCTACACATTTTAAACAAAATATATCGTTGGCTAGAACATGTGGAAAACGTCTTTGAACTGAACAAGAATCGATAAACATGCGAATTTACATTAACAGTTTTTCAACACTAAAACGGCTTATCATCATTTAAAACGGCATCATATTACACAAAATAAAATAAAAAAACTATAGTGGTAAAAGTAAAAAAATAAATAATTAAATGTACATAAAGTTTTGCTTTGTGTATCTTCGTTGTTGGTTAGGGTGCTGTAGTGTTAACTTCTAATTGAATTGCGATACTGCTGTACGACGTGTATCAAACCTTTATCTGTGTTGTATATTTGTTATTTAATGAAAAACAATATATCTGTATATTTCGGATTAAAAACCATCCATATGCCACATACAGCTGTTAATATAAATGAAGATTCATAAGTTGAGTTGGCAATATTGGTACATGCCACATACAGCTGTTAATATAAATGAAGATTCATAAGTTGAGTTGACAATATTGGTACATGAACTATTTAATATAAACAAAGAAAAGTAGAATAAAGACATATTATATTATTGAATTATAGTGTAGATGTTGAAGAATAAAATCATCAAATGTGTAAATACATAAAATGTTGTTTTTTTTAATTGTAAAGATATAGAAAATATATGGTGAGAAACAACAAGTGAAGATCTATCGGCTTGTATGACAATATAAATACGCTATCCATATGAATGTTGGTGATGTCTTTTTAACACTTTCATACTTAAAGGCATGTCTCACACACGAAACCTTTCTATAGGAAGAGATGTTCTGGAGATCCCTATATATATATATACTATATATATAGTATAAAGTAATAGTAATTTGATTTTGGAAAATATATTTTCAAAATATTTCGTAAGAAAAGCCATAATATACATAAATGCATTTCAGGTAGAAGATAAAACTCGGTTATCAGAGTGCCCAATTTGTTGAAAGTCTCCGTAATCCGAAGTGCCGTTTACCGGTAACCAAAGTGCCTGCAACTTTATGTATGCCACCTATCAAAACATGATCTATCTTTGTTTATCTTTCATTGAATACTATCATAATTTCAGTATTGGAACCACAGTGATAACTCTACATGCTGGAATAGCAAACAATTTCTTGCAATATTTCTAAGTAGTTTTATTTTGTTCAAATGTTTACTGTTCATCCAGTTAATGCTGTTTTCCGACCGAATTTTCTATTTTTGGAGCAAAAATGTACCATTCTTACGTGATTTTTTGTCTTCCCAATACAAAATGATACACCATTTATGAACCCGAACATGTGTCTTGTCTTAAAAACTAATCTTTAGGGTAAAACGTTAAAAAAATCTGAGGAAATTATCGCTCGCGCTTGGCGTTTGTTTTTCTCTGTTATCGAAGTGCAATCCGTCATCAAAGTATTCGCAAACCCGGCGTGAAACAAGTATGCCCTTAATGGCGGAGTCAATAACATAATGTACCATAAAAATAAACATAAGAGTAAATAGTTACTCACTATTCAATACCCAATTTTCCAACGAATAGTTTGAATAAAATAAATGAGTGCAATATGAGTAAATAAATTTAAAAAAAAACACAGCATCAAATTCGCATTATTTACATTTGAAAACGTGTTAGCGACTACGTGCATTTCTCGTGTTTAATAAACAACATCAGTAGCACCGCTTATAGTAAAATGATGATATACATGTCTTTTACAAAAGTAAACAGTGAATGCCATTTACGTAAATGGTGCGTTCAAAATATTGGAAGTCGCATAACCTTTGTGTATATTGAGCTTTTCCAAAAGACACAGACGACTTACAGCCGCTATTGTCTACCTTGGCAAATGACCTTCTTTGGAGAACTTCAATATTCTCACCGCTTCAAGCCCATTCATACCAAACTCTTTTTCAAAATCTTCTTTTGACAAGGCGGCCAACAGCGAACCGTCAATAAGGTTTTCACGGAACTTGGGCTCGTATTTTTCCAGATGCAGCACTTTAAGGTAACAGCAGACATCGTTTATGGACAGTTTGATAACATCAAGGCTGTCGTTGACTGTTGGTTAAGGTTTATCAACCTCGTCAGGCTTTTCAGGCGAACCAAAAAATGACACAATGAACAATATTACCATTTAGTCATATGTTTTTCTACAAATCAACTCATATGGATGTGTTACTGTAATACTAAAAGGAAATTATGCAGGTGTTTTATCTAATAACAAATACTTATAAGAACAATTTAATATATTTTATAACCGTTCAAAAACATTATTCCTGACCCATTTTCTGATCAAGTGCATCTTTTAAAATAAATATTAATCAACTAAAACTAAAATTCACTTTTGTCATAATTGTTCATAGTTATCTTATAGTGAAACTGCTTGCACATGCAACGTACCAATCTCATACGTATGTTGCTCATTTTCTGTGTTCTGATAGTCAGCATTCGTATCTCCACCAACGGGACTGTGCGTAGACACTTCAGTCGGACAAATGGCATCTGTTTGTGTTTAAAAGAGTAAAGGGATATAGAACGAGAAACTTCTTGTTCAACCTTTGCATTATAGATATATCATTGCTGTTTAATTAAATTGTATCTTAATTACCCAAAATGATAGCAATCAAAGACAACATTGGCTTAGAATGCTTGTCGAATATATTTATTCTAAGCGTTTTGATTAAGAATTCTTAACATTACATCATCTTAACGCTTACGCATGATGTTTTACAAGTTTTGATAACATATAATTACCTAAGGAAACGCTTTATTCATTAAATAGTGAATTCTAGTTGACAAACAGTGTGTACATATGGTCTATGGTGCATAAAATATTACACATTTACTTTGACCTATTGACCCGGCGTATGCGAACAAGACCGAAGCCAAAATAAAAATATCGGAGTTTTTAATAACTTTGTATAGGCTATGGTATTTCATGACAAAAATGTGAACTGATAACGGTAATTATTCGATGGTAAAAATAGCAAACGGCTACATACCCTTTGACTGCAGGGCAGTATACGTAAGTTCTTCAGGGAGATTGGCATTGTTTGCTCGTTGGACAGTATCGTACATCGGACTTCTAAAATAAACACGCAATATGTGTATTGTTATTGTACATGCAAATACGAAATAGGAGACAAAGCTGTAGCATTCAGATAAAATATATGGGCATACCTAATAAGAAAAAAAAAGATAAACATGTTGATTTTTGTTTCATTTAGTAGTAACATAAATAACTTAAGTAACATACATGCAATCATACGGGTCCAGTTGAAATAATAGGAGAGCATCAGGCGTGCACACATGTTCATACATGAAAATATCACGAAGATTTGTCAAATAAACAAAAACGAATAGTCTCGTCAGCATGGGATACATGCAATTACGTATAAACATTTTTATGTCTTTTTGTCGTAGCAGTATATATATACTTATTATTCAACGAATAATTAATTACTTTAAATCTGTTACTTTACCACTAGAATAGACAAATAGAGGAGTTCGATCCTTTCGATCGATATGACTGTTTATTTACAACGGTTAAGCATCCATTTTGGCATCATGCCAGTTAATACTGTGAACCTGTTGGGCACCAAGTGAACTGCAAAATGAGGAGGAGAAGGCTACGAATGCTTGGTTATGTAAGATTTTAGTGACGCCCAAGAGCAGCCATTGGCAGAGTGTCAACCTATTTTCTATGTCAAGAAAGATTCAACATTGCAAATCATCTTAATGAAGAATAGTTAATTTTATCAGCATCTCTTCGGTCACATGAATCCACCGCACAAGTGTGATTGGGCAGTTAATTAACTCGTGTTAAGTCGTAGCGATTTAACCCAGGTTTTGACCTAATTCAATTGTCAATGAAATGTTGGAGAGCTTTCCTGCCAGTAGACCGAAATGAATAAATTGAAAATTGAATTGCCTGATCGGAAAGAAATCCCACAAAACATTGGTAACACCCCTGCATGAGTTTCGTTACGAAGGAATTTTCAGTTTTGGGAAATCTGCGACATTGTGTGCAAATGTTTATACAGCACATTCACATACACATTGTCCAGATACAAATACGAGTAAACGGATGGGTATTGGTGTTGTGCCAATACTAACTTTATCGTTTATAACTTATGTATTTCATTAATCCTGTATTGTCTGTTGTTTCTTTGTTTTCCATCTGAACTTCTGTGATATAAAAAGAAAATTCATTTGTTTCGCAATTCAAATACACATTCATCATTTGAAGATAATAATTAACAAATCTTAATTGCACGGCAATGCAGTCAATGCCATCTTGCAGCATTTAAGCGTCAGTGCTCTGTCTATCTGTTTGTCTTGTGAATGTGGGGTCATTACCTGTCGGTAAATGGAGCAGCCTCGGGGTATTTTCGCTGCTTGTTTCGCGCTTTGATCAGAAGGTGATGTGAATTTCCCATCACTCCTTCCAATTAAGCATATGTTAAGCCTGAGACGTATGATCTACATTTAGCATTGTTAAATAATTGTTTATCCAAGCTCATGTGTTATGATATACACGTGCGTGTTTTACATTTGTTTTCCGAGAGTTCATAATTTTATTCGTTGTCTGTTCGCGCGAATTGTTTACGCATACATTTTCCAGTCTGTATACCGAAGCTTATGCGTGAACACTGTCCGGTCATTGTATATGAGATATGTAATTTGATGAATTTGTTAATTGCATTTTTTGTAGTTCAGAGCTAAACTGTAGTTTTAAGTAATAAGGCTCCCTTTCTCTCTCTCGTATGTTGTTGTTTGTTTAGTTTTTCGTAATAAAGCTCCCTTTCCGCCTCTCTTATGTTGTTGTTTGTTTTAATATTTATCAGTTCAGTTATCCAGCACATATGAAACACACTTATTCACTAACTATATACACGAACAAGGGATGCAATGCTCACAGACATCTCTCCGCTGACAACTTATTGAACTTATCACAAGTTACGGTTAGTATAATGTGTTTAAGTTAGTTTTTGTTTGCACATTGACGAATATGCATACACAAAAATTATACATTGTCTGTTTTAAACAAATAAAGAATAAAATTCCGTTTGAGCCTTTTGTCGCACCTATTTAATTTTACGGACGAGCTTATGTCCAGGAGAGTTTATGTACGGTATGGTGAAATCGCGAGAGAACTTCTTTCCGTCCGTTAACATTGCTGGATTTTGGTTCTCGACCCATGTAGAATGGATACAAATTAAGATAATTTTCTGTTTTACAATTGTTTTATCCAACACCGCGAACTTGTTTTCAATATCTTTTCTAACATTAATATTTTTTTCTACTAGACGTTAACATTTAAAATGATTTTTACAGCTGTGTATTGCTATTTTATTATTTTATAATTAACACGGAAATACACAGTATTCAATTATAGTCCCTTAAACCCAATTCCATTCATTTAAACAGAACACACAACTTCTCATTTATCATCAAGCAATGAAATGAAACCCCGTACCTTCTACGAATGTAAACACACACTCCAATCGCCACAGCAATGGCAATGATTACCAAGGCGGCACTCCCAACTCCGATTGCAGCTGGTAGCACTGTTCCACCATCACTGCTTCGCTTGATCACTGCATGAATAATCAAACACATACTTGTATTTATGTGAATTGCAGTATATTTCAGGATATGCTTTTATACAGGACAAACCCGTATTATTTCGGTTGAAAATATTATTTCAAACAGAACAAATCCAAAGAAACTTAAAAAAAGAAAGCTAATTAAATCCACCATATTAAGGAAATGCAGCAGTAGTATCTTCGCGCCTGACGTTTGCACTATTTTGTCTTACCTTGCATGCACATGTCTCCAGTAAATCCTTCAACGCAGCCAAACATACACTCTCCTGTATCGGATGAACATGCAGATTCATTCTTAGAACGATCACAGTGTTCTGAACACGGCATGTCACAAGATGAGCCATAGTAGTTGACAATACATCCACCAGTGCATGTTCCATTTAGATGACACGACACATTGGTACAGTTGTTATTACAGGGCATATCGCAGTTGCCACCATAATATTTCGCAGATAAGCATCGCAAACACGCCCCCGTATTTTGATCACACGATGAGCAATTTGCCTTGCACATCCGGCTGCAATTCCTGTCCCAGTTATTGTGTTGGCAACCATATTGGCAATACCCAGACGAATTGCAGTAACCCGCAAAACAATTGGTTGAACAAGGTGTACACATACCGTTTGTGTCAGGATAGGTTCCATTTTTGCACTGTGTGCATGTTAATTTGAAATTTGTTTCTCCGATACACGCCGTGCAACTTGGATCTCTGTTGGAACATTCAAACTGACACTCATCACCATAATACCCATCTGTGCACCCGTGTGTGCACTGAGTCTCGGATGTACAGAGTGCATGCTTACAGTTTCTTCTACACGGACAACACTCATTTCCATTTTGATAGAAAGTCGTGTTAGTACACGTTTTACACGCAGAAGACGCGCATACGCCGCTGGTACATTGACATTGTTTATGTATGTTGGTATAGTTCGCTCTGCATGAAAGACACACCCCATGACCATCACAACTTGAGCATCCTTCCGGGCAGTTACGTCCGCATGTCAAGGCATAGAATCCATCTTTACATTTAGTGCAATTATTTACAAAACTGCATAATTGACAATTAGGCGGACAGGGAAATTCACACGTATCGCCATGGAATCCTTCATTACATTGAGAGCATTGTTTCGCGTTTGTGCATAATTGACAATTAGGTGGACAGGAATATTCACACTTATCGCCATGGAATCCGTTCTTACATGTGCATTTACCAGTATATTGGTTACACGTGTCGTACAAACATCCAGTGGAGCATGTGTTATTGCAGGAATATCCAGTGTAGCCAATGACACACGGGGAACAATGCCCATTTTGTTTGTTGCATGCACCATTCGCACACGATGAGCTACACGGAATCTGACATTTAGGCCCGTGATATCCTATTTTACATGAAGTACAGCTGTTTTCATCAGTACAGGCACTGCAGTTAGAGCTACACTGCTGGCTGCAGTTTTCACCATAAAATCCATTTATACACGTGCCACACAGTGGTCCAGTAAAGTTTGGTTTACATCGACAGTTGCCATACATGTCGCACGGTTCTGAACATCCCAGTGAACACGACGTATCACATCTGCTACCATAAAACCCAGGCCTACATTCACTGCAACTGTCCTTGTAAGTGCATGATCTGCACGATGCCATGCATGGTGTGCATGTGTCTGTTGTCCATGCCCATGTTTTTCTCGTAAAGAAAAAACCGTCTTGGCAGTCTTTACACTTATTGCTGTTATATGTACATATACATCCGGTGTAACATGTGTAACATACTCCAATATACTCGTAAAAACCATCTTTACATGTATCGCACAGGTTTTTACCTGGTTGGCATATCTTACAGTTATCAGGGCAACTGGCTGAATAAAAAAACAAACGAACATGTTATGTTCTAATATTATGGTATCCAGTTAAAAATGCATAATAACACACATATAAGGATTTCCAATAAATAACGAATTTAAGTAATTTCAATTATAGCAGTGTCCGATTTAAGGTACCCCATTAGTTAACATACAAATCCGTCTTCCTGAATACGTTGGATAGTCACGACCAGCGTTAACAAGTTATTAAATACACAATTAAATCTTCAGTATACAACTTATTCTTCATATGAGTAAAATGATGCTTGGATAACATTGAATAAGTAAATACATGCGTGAATACTAGCACTGATATTAAATTATGTAGAAATGTCATATACATAAACATGCTACCTGTTATGTAAATATGTATCCACAGAAAAACCAAAACAGATATCTTCATCCTGAAATATAAAAATCAACCGTCAGCAGTATTTGATACCAATACTCATTTTAATAAAACGTACCACAATTTAATGTATGCCAATAGTATATCCTGTCCTGTCATGCACACGTTATTATATTAATGCAGTCATTGCAAATGTAAACATATGATAAAAATGTATCAACGTACGTATACGAATGGATCTATATTGCGTTTGCACATGGATATTTCGTAGGAAACCGTTAACCTTATGACACATGATAGCACATGGCAAGAAGGCGTCTTGGGCAAATAGAACAATGTTAACGACATCTCATTCTATTGAATTGGTTCTATGGGCTGTTCAATACACACTCAAATAGAATATAAAAAAACGTGATTTCTTTTATTGGTTATATTTAAAACAATGTCAAAGAGTCCACGCACATACAATTAACGATAATTTTTATTAAAATAACACCATTTTATTCGAAGAAAAAATGAAAATAGGCAACTTGTTGCGTGATGAATCACGAACTTACTGTTCTGGAATGCTACCCTCTATGCATATTTAACATTTCAACTAAAAAATGTGACATTGGCCTTCGATCTATTTACATACTATTTGTAGTAATAAAACATTCCTTAAGATGTATTTGTCTTTCACGCGACGCGCTGTCTCAGGTGAACATTTTTGGAAAGTAATTTAACGATTTCCTTACAGTATGTAAATGCTGTTTTATTTCCAAAATTGACCTTTGGCCTCTAAACCTTCATACGGTGGACATATTTGGAAAATTATAGGATGAATGTAAAAGTTAAAGTCCAGATAAACTCGAACGAAAGAATGTGAGCACGGACGCACATAAACCAAACCGACCTTGTGACTACTATATCAGTGTGACTATGCGCGGGCTCGACGTATAATAACATAATAAATATTATTTGTTAATTAAAATGATATGATTCTTTCCTACATGTTGTTAATGTGAATTTGTGGTTGAAGAAACATCCAATGTTTCAATTTATATAACTCCGTTTTTTTTTGTACAAATAGCCATTTACATATCCTGAGTTCTGAGGAAGCTGATATTAAGCTTGATAATAAACTGGGATCGCATTCTCTGAATCAGGCTTGGCATTGACAGTTTCATGACGATAACCCCAGCTTTAGATATGCAAAGTTGTGCGATTTTTTTACTTGCCTTAAACAGTAAATAGAAGACTGGCGGATGATAATGCTTATTCTATAATGTTAATGTTTATGAGTTTACATATGAATAGTATAATTACATTGCGTTTGTTATCATTTTTTTTTTTTTTTTTACTCAANTTTGTTTTTTTTTACTCAATAAATAATTGTTCAATGTAAATGATAGTCGTTAGTTTTCCCAAAATGAAATTATTACATGACTATAGAAAATTTCTACATACTTTCCAAAAAATGTAGGCTATGCAAATTATTCTGGGAGTGTGACCATTTCTTTCAGATCGATGTAAAGCGGGTAACAGGTTTTGTTTTATTTTCGCAAAAAAATAGAAAGATATAAACGTTTTGGTGGATGATTGAGAAAATAATTATAGCACGTTGTTGCAATAGTTCAATGTTTGTTTGTTTTTTGTAAGGTCGGGTCAAAACAAACACATAAAATATGCTTTACAAATTGATATTTTTGCAAACATGCAACTGAATAATAATTAAATACGTTTCAAACACGAAGCACATGCCAGTCACCATAACTGTACACTTCGCAAATTAACAGACAATACGAACAAACCTTAAACACCCTTCTGAGGTACCTCCTGATCCGACTAGTACTCTGGCACTCTGATCCAAATTATTACTTTATAAGCTTAACCTCCTGTTGAGTAGCCCCTGCTCGTTCCCCCCACCGCACCTCTTATGCGATAACACACACAATTCTTAACCACCAGATCCGATAACTCCATTTATATTTGAAGCAACATTCTGTACTTTTTTAGGTCGTAGATTTTTCCGTGCGAAGATTGAACGTTAATCCGTTAACAATACGCGAATGAGAATTGTTAATTAATCACGGCAAATCGTTAATTAGTCTGTAGGTTTCACTTCAACTACACGTTATAAGAAGTAACACAACGAATAACAAATAGATGCACGTTCATCTTTTAAATCCAATTTGCAATTGTATTGCTTTATGTTTCGCCTCCATTAAGGGTTTTTATTATCGAAACTTTTTTGGATCCGCTTTATTGCACGCATCAGATTCAATTGTAGTTAATTGTACAGAAACACGACTGAATACAGCTCAATGTGTACACGTTATAAAGTAGGTGAGAATAGTGTTACATATCAGATATAGTTTTAGCTTGAGAAGGAAATAAGTTAAAAGGTTAAACAAACGTAGGGGGAAATACTCAATTGTGAAAATCCTGCAAGTGAGTTTCACGTATACATGACTTAACTACACATATATATGTTTATTGGTTTGCAGTTAACTAAAAAATGGATTGTGAATTTTATTAACTTTAAAATTAAGTCGATTAAAAAGAGTATGTTTTTGTAATTATGGTTTTATACCATGGTCTGTATGTTAAGCAAAGAGGTTGAACCTCTGCCATGGCGAGAAAACAATTTGTCAAATTCCATTGAATTCGTATGTTAATAATCCATGAAATAATTGTTTATCAAATTATAACAAACCTGACATGCTTTAAAAATCGAACAGTTTGTTGAGTGTAGTGTGAAAAATATAAGTGAAACTGCAGCAACATCTGGTCATTTTATATGCACATGGTCCTTTATTTAAGAAAACTAACCAATTGCCGAACAGTGACTTATAGCTCAAAAGCACTTGACCCAAAACACAAGCATACAATTAACACACACAAAATTGAATCCGGCATCATCGCATTAGAAGACATTGCAAAGCAATGGACGTTATACCTTTTTAAAAAGCTTCACTTGCACAACATTGCTTTTGTAATGATCAACGAAACATTTGTCAATAAAAATCTCTTGAAGGCACATGATGGCCAATATTTTGATTCCATGATGTTAAACGTGTAAGAGGTAGTATGTGTAATAAGTAAAGATTCCGCAAGTTTCATGTATACACTATTAGATTGTACCACGATTTTCCAAAAACTTCCACAGAGTCGATAGATGACAATGTTATGTGTTTCTTTGTCATGAAAAACAAAAAACAAAAACAGTTCCCTGACGCACCTGATTTTTATCCCGATTTTTTAACAGAGACGTGCAATATTGTATAATATGTATCCATCTAATTCACTTATATTAACATATATTGAAGTTTTTACCAAGCGCCTTCAGTGAATTAAAAAACAAACAGGAATTACATATATTATTATAATGTTGTTATAAAATATATTTCCCAATTTCTAACAGTTGAAATGTATGATTTCATATAACCTAAGATATACTTGGAAAAAAAACACCATTTAACTATACCATTTTAAATGTATTGGGTTTCCAAGTGCTTATAGAATGCACATCTAAATAAGCCGTTTATAATTACGTGTATTATTTCAAATAAATACGATGTTTATATATTGTGCGCGTGGATGAGACAATACTTAACAATGTTGCTGATTATGTTCGCTTTCCATTGAAACTTATGGTAAACATCCATGACGATATATAAAGCAGACAACATAAGTGCAAATTATGCGAACTCATATTTTTTTTAATGCTCTTCACAACTACTGATTTCCGTTGATATGAGAAAGTACTCGTCGTTAAGAGTGAAGGGAATGTCCCCTGATTTTATCTGAGTCATTTAAACTTTTACGCGCGTCGAAACCAAAACCCTTAAAGGCACTTGTTAATGTTACAACAATAAGTAGTTGCTCATTGTACATGCTTAAACAAATCTATGCAGTCAAGGATATTTGTTCTTGCTAACACAATTAATTGTGTGTTTATTGCATGTTGTATTATTCAGCTAATGCAAAATGTTCATTACTCTTTGTTTGGTAATTGGAATTATTGTATTATTAAAATAATGTTAAATTATTACTCACTGTATCAATAAAATAAGTTCAACAACAGCAACAAAATTCTTTACGAACAATTTCCGTTATTTAAATATACGTTTTGATCTGTAAGCAACGTATCTTACACCCTTGTTTTGTTTTTATTTGCCAATAGCTCGTCACGAAACACTATCAAATATTCATTTATTTTAACTACCATATACTTATCAATTATAAAATGCTTTGGAAATGCCATCTTGTCTAGCAACAACTCTGATGCTAAATGAACATTTACGAAAAAAGTGTTTTTAAAATGTGGTTTGTTTTTAAACAACGAACATCAAGAAGTGTAGAGATGTAAAAGTCAGCATGCCGAATATCGAATTGGTGAACGTGTGTACTTCAATCACTGGTCTTATGCCGCTTGAATGAGCATTTGAAACAAACGCTTACAACAAAATGCAGGAGTTGGCGACCTATTAGAATTAATATTCTATGTTAAAAGCTACAAATTTCATGAAATAACGGAAATCATCACGAGACTCTATTAACATTACCTTGACCGACACACGTGTTAACATCCACGGAATTTGTATTAGAAACATGTGTCCACTTGGCTGGACAAACATGACATCACATATTAAATACAAATATACTACTTAACAGCATATATCGTCAAAACCTGCGTTTCATGTTAATTCTACATTATAAATATATATTATTTATTCATGAATGCGAAACAATTTCTTTGCCTTTAAGGCGGATAGCATCGGTATCCCCCTAAATATAGACATGCATTGAATGAATTCATATTCCCTATTTTCAAGAAGATCTTCATCTAGTCAACATGCTATATTGTTAAACTCATTAAGAAAACAATTATTCAATTCCAAATCATTTGTTTTAAAACGCTCCAATACTCGAACTCATGCCTACATAAATCACACAATTAGATTTTTACTATCATAAATTCTTACTTTCCCGTGATAGGGATTACATTTCATTCAAAACGACTTTACCATTACGTCTGATTTTCCGCGCCGAAGTGTCCCCGGAAACAACGTTTTTATTATAATAACAATACATGTTTTATTAAGCGTTTATACAAACGAGACATGCGTATCAGATACCCCTAAATAACATACTTTTAAAAAGATAATCTTACTTAACAAAAAAACTCTGTATTAACCGTCGATATGCCTCTTTAATCTCCACAATCACTCAAGAAGCAAAGCCTATTTGAGAAAACGTAGTTTCCGAAGATGAACGACATCAGACGACGGAAAATATACCAGCAATGTAATCATGTCATATATGCACACGTTTAACTAAAATGTACAACTTCTTACTAAACAAATAATAATTAGTTTAATCACTCAATATAGTTTCTCATACATTGTATCCAATGCGCTGCGATGATCTTCACCACACGGACCTGGTATAAACACTCACTTATTCAGCAATCTGTTTACAATTCAGATCATTCTAAGCGGAAATACGTTGATGTCGTGTCAAGAATATTTGTTTCCGGATAACATCCGGTAATACTTGTATTTTTGAATTAGGCTCGTACTTGAATTAAATTTTATGAAATTGTTGTAAATCAAAAACTTGTCAGATACCGTTTTGTGTATATATTTATTTGAACATCGTTATTTCAAAGTCGTTGAGACCATCATAATAGATAGAACTAGTCAGGTTGTAAATTTCGAGTATCTTGGTTGTAATTAAATGTTTTATAGTACATTTCGGATATCGTTGCATTACGCACACCATAAGCAGATATGGTGTGGTTAAAAACTCCTCTATTTCTTGATTATAAGTAGTTTTGTGAAAAACCTGCTGTCTTCAAACTTTGTATCAAATATTTGTATAATAACCGATGAAATTATAATGTCTGTTAAATACTGTTATTTTGAGTTGAAAAACAAGAATTGTCAAAGTTTTGCCAGAATTTTTATGTTGAGCCTATGAGCATCTGTCGTTAGCTTTCAGGTGGCACATTAGTTTCCAGGTGTGCTTTTGGATGCCCGCCGAGATATCGTTCAAATGAACCAAGTCAACTATTACTGAACTGTTCAGTAGCTATGGATTGCTCAAACAACGATGCATTTTTGTTTAAATCAATATATTTAAACTCATTTAAATGTCTAATGTTCTGGTTAAGTTGACACCCAAATCCCAGTTATTACATTCCTGTATACTGGTACCCAGGTGTCTTCACAGTACAGCAACCCTTATTATCGTTGCAGGCGCGTAGGAAATTCAGAAGAGGTTTCTAGCTACTGACGATTGTTTTAAATTTCAATGGAATACACGGAATTTCATGCTAATGTTTAACTAAAGTCGGTGATTCGAGATACACAAATGGGTATTTTATGTAATTATTTCAAGTAAAGATACATTCTTAAATGGACTTAAGATTCTGAGTTCAACAAAAACATTTATACCGATATTGAATAAGCAGCAGAACGCAATGTTTTCAACCTGATCATAGTCGAAAAAAGGATATATATCAGACCACTTTACATTGAATGATCTACTGGATTTGGATGCCAAATGATCGTTTAAGAAGTTAAAAGTTTCGTGGTAGTTGGGACATCCGTTTGAGTGAATTGTTAAAGCAGATATCTGCCGATTCCACAAAGCTTCCTGACACGTCGTGTATCAAAAAGGAACCAAGATTGCGGCTACATGTTTATTTTAGCCGTGGCCCCGATCTTATTGCTGCACGGGCGTTTTTTTTTGTTACATTCCAGTTCGAAATCTTGAAGTGATTATGTTTTTTCGAAAATATGTTATGCCATCCAAACTGTTGCGGTTTCAGTGGACGCATTTTCTACCTGCCTGCATTGATCAACACACAGATGCAGAGGAAACGTCAACTGACACGAAATCTTTATAGATGCAGATGCAAGTAACACCATTATAATTGATCACAACACTGAGAGCATTACTTCATTCAGGTGCCAGACATTACATAAACAAAACATAACACTACAATACTGTTGTCCAAGAATAAGCTGACTAAGAAATGGTTTACTGAACTGATAATGGTTGCTGAACCGGGGATATCACACAATTTCTCGAAAATTATTCTGCTGTGTGTATTTAGATTGTGTTTGCAAATAGTGGTTCAGCTAAATAAGGAAATTCAAATTCGTTTTAAAACGTTCTTATAAATGCGATGAGCTTAGCGTGTTAAAAGCGATTAACTTGCCGATCGCTTAGGCTTAATAAATTGACTTGAGAATTTTTGAGAAATCTGGGAAAACAGCTTAACAGCCTGATCCGAATAACCCGTGTTAAAACTCCTGTTTATTAACCCACTGCAACCCCTTTCTCCGATAACAACCAGGCTCTTAAGTACCAGTAAGCAATATCTGAAGACAATTTGTACACTGTTTATTTTGTTCACTTCAGCTACACTCTATTAGAATTTCCAAAAACGAATAACAAATTAATCAACGTTCATCTTTTAAATCCAAACGCAGTCATATTGCTTTTATGTTTCATGCACTGAACATTTAGTTGTACAAGCGCGTTGGTGTAAGTTTAACGGAAGCAAATTTAAACTGAACACAGATTAATTTACTAAACAAGATAATTAAAAATTGACGGTCTGTAAATATTGGTTGCAACTCTTTTTGGAGTAGAATGAAACATGAGCCGATGGAACTTCCGTTTTAGATTGAGACAGGAAAAAAGTCCAAAACTTAAATAAATGTAAGCGAAAGCACACTTTTTCCAAGCTCTTATTTAAAAATTAGACAATGGAAATCCACTTATACATACTTTAACTGCACATAGAACATTTATATTGATTGTCAATTGACAAAGTATTCTCAAAATGACTTATGACTTGTATGAGTTGTAGCACTGAATATATACAAACATAATATAGGTACGAACTTAGCTGTTTGTTTGTGTGGTTGTTTAACCGTTTTTTAAAGTCTCTCAGTCGTATGTCGTAAACAAACACACACTTGTTGTGCTAGCTTTGTCGACATATTTGTGCCAGTAATGACAAGCCTCCTTACTGAAAAAGAAGTTATGCGGCCTGACTGGGATTCAAACTCGACATAATATTGAACCTTACTTAGTTATGCTAGCGGCCGTGCATTTAAATGTCATATTAAAAAAATACCAAACTCATAATAAGTTCCGTGCTTTATCTTTTATAATATGTTGGAAGTATTTATCATGAGGTTGTAATTATTAAACAATGTTAACTAGATGTTGGTACATATATTATAAATGCGTCTGTCCATGGTTAACAATAAACAATAAAACAATTGTTACAGTTGTATCAAAACCGTATATGTTTACGAATCAAACAACAAGTTTAATGTGAACATAAGAACGCCATTGCCTGTTATTCAACAACAAATACCATGTGTCAATACAATATCTACAAAGGTATGCAAGTTTACCGAGTAAGAAGTCTGAATGTAATAAGCCAATACTCTAAAAGTTCAAAAGCTCCATTAACAAAGTTATGAGCTTTGCTTGAAAATGGCACTTGTTTAGAAAATGTATACATGCAAGCCTAATCGGTTGGACATTAATGTTATGAAGACTTAAAACAATTAAGTCTATACTGTATTGTTTCATTTCGAACCTTGTACAAGTATTATTTCAAATAATATCGTACATTTTCTTACCAAAACTAACCGAATGTCATTTCATGACAATTTTTGAAAAGTGCCGTTTTGGGGATGTGTTCATAGAATCCACGAATACGGCTGCTAAATACAGGTGTGTATAATTCAGTTTAATTGTTATTAGTTTCTAATAATGTGTGCGTAAATTGTCGGCGTGAATGAAACAATTATACTATATCACCGGAACAATTTTACTGAATATGAAGTCTTATAAAACAAGCAACAAACGTGAGTTCGAAAAATGATGCGAACTCATAATTATAAACACAGCCTTAAATGTGTTTGGCAACTAGTTATTTCCGTTGATATAAAGAAGGCTTAGGGTAAAATACCGCTCTTTTTATCTTATCAAAACATAAACGCGCGCAAAAAAGACCCCTCGAGACACTTGTAAATATTAAAGTGGGTAAACCAATTTGTAGTTGTTCATCTATATGTCTGAAAATGTATAATGCTTGGAGTTGCATTTGATGTTAACAGTATGAAAAGCGCGTTAACTTTCTTTAATGTCATTCTATACATTATTACAGAATGTATGCTATCACATGTTTGGTAATGTGCATTACATACAGATAAATATATTAAAGTGTAAATCACATTATGATACTAACATATACAAAGACAATCAATTTAAACGCAAAAACATTCGATACCAAAAAGGTACTGATCCTTAATGGTCATTTAAGAACCATAGTGTATTCGAGCGATCGTAGCATCCGAATATGGAACATATTACAACAGTGTATACAATATTAACGCATTTTCAAAACATAAAATCTGAATTCACCGGGTAATACACAAATTTAAATCATGCTACATAATTTTCAAAACAGAAGTTTAGGTAGTGTAATTAGAGACTGTCTCCTCTAAAAGTCATAAAGAGTGAAGAATTACTCGTGGTTTCTCTGTTATCAACGATCAGCTAGCAATATACATGCATTCTTTTGGAAATAGGTTATGAAACGCTACGCATTCATCCTAAATTGCGGACAAAATGCCGTTGACAAATATGTTTATTTACAGTAAACGTCAAACACGAAATCATGCATGTAGCTTTTTACAGCATTAACGAATGACATTTTTACGAGAACAAGACACTGTACATCAATACAATTTGAAAAGTTACAACATGGGCTTCAAACTGTGTAATACTATATTTTGGACAGAGCAAAAAAAAAGGTTTGCTGTGGACCATGTCAACGTATTGCACAGCTGTAATGTTAAAACAATTAGTTTTATTTTATTATTCAAAATAAACAAAAGGATGCGAAACGAACAATTTAAATATGCTCCTTTTTAGAAACGACATTTAAAGCGGAGAAGCTGAAATCTGAAACTCAAATCCATGCAGACCATAAGTTAGGTTCCACTGACATGATACAATCCTCGAAATTGTTTTAATGACAATGTTACTTATGTTACAGTAATGTAACTTATCCAGAATGATTCACGCATTTACCCCTTTTAAAATAGTTACACTTAACTTAATAACGAAGGTGAATGCGAGGAGAATATTCTTAAACTTTCGCGAATGTCTAGTGCATTAATGACACGCAAGAACCGCCAACTAATGCAATACTAAATATGTATCTATATTCTTAAATAGATTTATATACATGGTTTGGTTTATTCAAGATACATTAGACATTACAGTCCATGAGTACACATGTATGTTGAATATATTTATACAAACAAAATGCATGCAAGTGGTCATCAATAAATACAAGTTCATGACATGATTGATCATATTCAAAGTATATTATGTTCTATACATACATTGTTAAAAGGATACATGTATTTCAACATAATGTTATAATGTTAACATAAATAGCGCTATTGACAGCGAGAAGTCAATTTTTCTGACATGTAACTTACTCAAAATAATATTTATAGACATTTCTTTGAATAAATGCTTTATGAACATAATTTGCTAAATTTCTGTTAATTGTTTGGTTATCAGATTGCATTAACTCTATAAATTTTGGAATATTTGGTCTTTTCCAGTAATATTGCTTTATGTATTTTTTTCTAATATCATTGTATAAGGAACATTCAAACAAAAAATGAAATTCATCCTCCAAGACATTGCAATGTTGACATTTTCTTTCCTGGACTGGTATAGATTCTGGTTTATGCCATCTGCCTGACTCTATTTCTAATCTATGAGAGGATACTCTTAGTCGGCACAGACTAAACCTAAACTTATCAATAGTAACATCATTTAAATAAGGCTGGGATTCAAATTTACAAAAAAGATTATAACTTACTGCTCTTGATGAATTGCTCAGTTCAGACATCCAATTTTGTATAAAAGCATCATTTAATCTGGATTTAACAAGAGATAAAAAACACTTATCATCACCTACTCCTTGGTTTATCCATGCATAATGTAATCCCAAGGACTGCAACAAGTTACAAACAGATTTAGCCCATGTGTGCATATTTGGTTTACTTATCAAACAGTTACACATATGTAAATATATACACTTAACATATTTATGGTTTTCTAACTGGGTAACTTTAAGCCAATACCTTATTACGTTAACTGCACGTCTCACGATTAAGGATGTTCTACCAAGTTCTCCATACACAAAATTATTTTGAGTTTGAATTTTCACACCTAATAATTTTTTACAGAAACTTAAATGTACTCTCTCAAGTGTCATGGATTCATTTAAGCCCCATATTTCTGAGCCATAATTTAAAATGGGTAAAACAAGTTGATCAAATAGCTGTAATTTAGTCTGAATATTGATTGAAGGAAAATTAAGTAAATATGAATTTAATTTAAAAACCGCTTTTGAAGCTTGTCCAGCAAGAGTTTCAAAAGTACTTGTAAATGATCCTCCCGTGGTAAATACAATTCCTAAATATGTAAAAGATTTTACAATTTCTATAACCTCGCCTTTATATGCAAAATTCATATTTCTCCTTAATTGTCCCCCTTTTTTAAAAATCATAACTTTAGTTTTATTTGAATTTACACAAAGTTTCCACCTATCACAGTATTCTTCCAACAAGCACAAACCTTTATTAAGTTCTTCCTCCGATTCAGCCATAATAACAATATCATCTGCATATAGTAACAGAAATAGTTTCAACATTCCAATATCAATCCCATTAAAACCATTTAACATAAAATGTTCCTCAATATCATTCAAATAAATAGAAAAAAGGAATGGTGATAAAGATTCACCCTGTCTCACTCCTAACAAACAAGAGAATTCTTCATTACTTATTCTATTACCTAATTTGATTCTTGATTTCACATTTACATACATAGATTTAATAATATTTATCATTTTTCCTCGAACTCCTAGTTTCAAAAGTTTATACCAGATAATATCTCGAACCAAATAATCGAACGCTTTAGTAAAATCCACAAATACAGCATACAATCTCTTTTTTTCATTAAGTAAATAATTAATAACACCATGTAATACAAAAATATTATCAATAGTACCCATGTTTTGTCTAAAACCTGCCTGTGATTCTATATATACATGATAATTTTCTGCCCAATTATTCAGTCTGTTGTTAATGACTTTGGTAAATAATTTCCCAAATGTACTTAATAATGTAACCCCCCTGTAGTTGTTTACATCATTCTTACTTCCCTTTTTATATAATGGTACAATAAAACCCTCACTCCATATTTCAGGGAAGTGCCCATTTTCAAACAGCTTATTAAATAAAGTACACACAACTTTTAAAAAGCTACAACTGTGAATCCCAAATTTGAAAAATTCATTGAGTAGATAATCAGGACCACTTGATTTTCCATTGTGTATTTGTTTACAGGCATTCATGACTTCCTGGTCAGAAAATGGTACATTTAATTCATCAAACATGATATTCAGTTCACCATTCAAATATCTGTCTTCAAAAAATAAAATATCTTCATCGGGTTGATAAAATGAAGAATTTGGATCATTAATTGATTTAAAATAGTTTAAAAAATCTTTACTTTTTATGTTGTGTTTATTATCTCTAACACTATTATTTCTTAACATTTTCCAATATAATTTTGCATTACTTAGTCTTGCATTTTCTAGTTTCATTGCCTGATTTTTGTCATAAATATTTTTCTTTTTTCTAATTGTACTTTTATAAAAACTTCTTGATTCCACCATATTTTTTCTATTTTCACTTGTAGGAAAGTTTCTGTATGTATTCAAAGTTTTATAATAACTCCGTTTTAAAAATTTACATTCATCATCAATATATTCTGCATCCTTATTGTTTCCACAACATTTTTTGTCAGTACAATTCCTTTTAAATAACGGTGAGCTTATATTTTCAATAACTTCACAGAATGAGCTTAAACAGTTATCTAAATCACCATTATTTTGAGACTGTTCAATATTAATACAAAGTGTATCAAATGTATTTCTTATACTGTCACTGTTTATTGCATTAATATAATCATTTTTCTTTTCATCATCCCATTTATACAAATATGGTAATTGTTTATCATCATTTTCAAATGCATTATTTGAAGTTGTATCATCAGCAATAAAATCAAGCAAAACTTTATTTTTAAGGCTAAAGGTTACAGCACAATGATCTGATAAAATATTTGGTTCTAAAATTTCAAATGATTCAATATATGGGAACATACTACTTTTACACAAAACAAAATCAATAGTACTACAACCTTGTGCACCTACAAATGTATGTTTTCCAATGCCGCTATCAGTACCAAGTCTGCCATTCACTATTCTTAACCCTGTCATTTTACAAAAATCCAGTAATAATTGGCCATATTCATTTACAGATTTATCTAAATTACTTCTTGGCAAATAAACATCTTGGTTATAATCATCTGGCAACAAATTCTCTAGGCAAACATGAACATTATCATTTAAAACAAAATCTGGTTTCTCACCAACTCTAGCATTAAAATCTCCACAGATAAAGAATTCACATGATTCATTATACACATTATTAAAGTGCAGTAGGTCATCTGAAATTAATTCAAAAACACTTTGATCAACAAGGTAGTGTCTTCCACTACCTTGTGGTGCATTATAAACTAAACATAAAAATACATCATGATCAAACTCAAACAATTTACCATCTATCTTTATCCATTGTATACAATCACTGGTACTCTTAATGAATTGGACATAATCTTTTAGCTTGTTATTAATATACATGATAATTCCTCCACTGCTTCTTTTTGAAGTTTTAAGTGTAACTTTTCTATTTAAAATATATGCAGTGAAATTTTCGATGTTATAATTAAAATTATCATTGGACCAGGTCTCCGTGAACAATAATATATCATATTTATTAAGTAATGTTTTCATTTCTAAACTGTCAAGCTTGTTATATTGTTTACCAATAAGTCCTTGCACATTTAGTAAACACAGGTTGATCTCGTTGTTGACCTCATCGCTGTCCTACTTATTCTTGTTTATTGATGTCTGATTGGTCACTCCATCTTTGCGGCCTTTCACATTGTCTTGTTTCGAATCCCCATCCGCTGTACGCTGTTTACAAGATTGGGATTCCACAGAAAGTTTCTTTATCCCCACGCTATTTTTATCACATTGACTGCCAATGGTATGCTCGCTTATCACGTTTTGCTCGCTGTTCCTTGTATTGGGGTTTTCAGATGATTTTGTAGATGTTTGATAATTAGTAGTTTCGTTGTTGTCATTTCTTGTTGTTTTGTTATTTTTACTTGTGCTTTTTTTTTGACGAGATGTGGATTGTTGTGCACATTCGGGTAAGTCAACAGTTTCTTTACATTCTGTTAGTTCATCGCACGTGCCTGACCTAGTTTCCGGATTGTTTATATTTGTGTGGGCGGGTCTTATCTGTGATGATGCGTTGTTGTCCTCAATAAAGACGCTGCTATCGAGAGTGTCTACTATTGTCTCATTGGAATACGCCCTTGATTTTGACTTCGTGCCTACGTCTTCTTCTTCTTTTGTTAACTTCGTGTTAAATCCGACTAGTCTATTTGTCCCTAGCACGTTGAACCATTCAGGAAACATATCTTTTACGCACCTGCCGTCAATAAATAATTTGGCTGGGTAACGTATCTGGACCTTTCTTCTGCTCGATCTGGCATCCACTGCTTCTTTTGACTTGTACAGTGCCGATCTTGCTGTAGAGATTTCTTTTGGGTATTGTCTATCTATCCCGAAGCCGCTGTTCTTCAGAAGGTACACTTTTCGCATGATCACTTCAGTGTCATTATAGTCCCTAAACCTTGCAATTAAAGGACGCTTCTGATCACTTCCATCTCTGTATAATTGCGGGGACGTTCGTCCTAATCGATGTGCCCTCTCAATAACTATATCTTCTGTGTTTATGTCTAACTCATTTTCCAAAAAACGAAGTACTAAGTGTTTATCTCCGAATTTGTGCGTAAACTTTTCTGTTACTCCATAAAATATCAGATTATTTCTCATGCTCCGTGCCTCAATGTCTATTGATCTATAGCACAGTACCTTTGACATATGCTCCTGTTTCTCACACATTTGTCCCATTTTGATCATTTTGATTTCAAGTTCGCTACAGTACTTGTTCACATTTTGAATGTCCCTCCTGCACGTGTTTTCTACATCACTTATCTTTTCAAAGTTTTTGTTTAACTGAGCGAAAATACTGTTTAGTTTCTCATCAGTAGACAAGTTAGCAAAACTTTCGCTGCTACTACTACTTGCCTTTTTTCTTTTCTTTGTCACGGCTTGCCATTTCCCGCCATTTTCTCCATTGTCCGAAATCACAAAACGATTTTTAAGCGATATATCCTCACAAACGTCAAAATCCTCGTCACCACTACTGATTCCACTATATTCCTCACAACAGCTTTCCATTTTATGCTAAATTGCACGAAAATAAACACTTTAAATCACTTTAAATCACTCGAAATTATATTTTCTATTGTCCGCTATAGATTTTCACGTCCTGACCACCTGACCACTCATGCGTATATATATGTAGTTTTATTTCAAACGTTAGGCCAAAGCCAATGGTCTTAGTAAATGATGCTTATTTGTTTGTCTCTCTGATGACTGAGAGATGGATAGTTGTATTATTTTTCGGAAGAAGTGTGTAGTGATTATCAGCTGATAAGGGTCATCAAACTTACACAGGAGGATGCAAATACATCTGGTCATAATTGTCCAGATAAGGGGCGCGGGGGGGGGGGGAATNGGGGGCAAATACAGAGTGATTCATGTATGCCTCAATATACGAATATAGATGAAGGTTACAATGCACTTATAATTGATATCATGAATTCTCTACGCTTCGTATTTGTTTCCCAGACATTCCAATATTAGATAGCGTATATAACTTGTTATGCGTCCATGTATAAAAATAAAGTAGTTACCATCAAAATAATGTATCAACCCGGATATCAACAGAAGGAAGAATAGTACGGAGTAGCTTGATATGTTATCTGTATAACAATAGTGCGGAAATAAAACCTCATTTACATATACAAGTCATTTGTAGTAAAAAGGTTTTGCAATTTCATTTAAACCAAACCCTAACATACGCTCAATAATTTGTCCCGTTTATGATCTTACTACATAATAGGTCACGTTCAGTTGACATTTCATTTAATTCGCAGTTGTCCGTTTTTCAACTAACCAGATATCTTGTTAAGTAAATGCGTTTGGCTATTATCAATACCGAGTGCACTAAAATATAGCTTTTGAAATCTATTATTTGATTAATTAAAAGTCATCTGAACGTAGCCTCTTATGCGATCTCATCAGATCTTGTCAATGGATAATATAGAAGCGTCAGACTGGAGACGAATTTTATGAAATCGAATGTTTTTCGACTCTATATCTATTGATTTTGTGTTCTTGCACTTTTTCTTTGAAGGCGTTTCGATTGAATAAAATATGCAGACTCAAAGCCAAGCTGAGCCACGACGGGGCAGCTTCCTCTGCTCAAATTTTCAGAACAAACATTCGCAGTTAAACATGTTTCATAATATTTCCAGATGTTCCATACTCAACGATCTGAAGGCTTATGTTTTAGGAAATTTTGGCATATATCTTTAAATAAACATTACCGGTTGCATACATTTAATCATATTCTTCGAAGTTGGTACGAACAGCAAAGCGTGGCATTTTACACTTCACCGATACTAATTATCAATCTTGGGTCGCCGTAGCGTAGTGAATATGGTGTCCGCCTAACGACCAGGAGGTCACGGGCTCGATCACCACTGGGGACATTCCTTTGATCTTTCCCAAAGACACCAAGTACTGGTTCTAAGCCCAGGAAACGGACTCGAGAGCGTTTCAATAAGCCTATGGCTTTCGATGCAATCGTGCTAACATAAATAGGTTTAAACTAATATTCAATCTTCTTAGCAATGTTATAAAACTAATTTTAAAATATCAATTCCATATTTTTTTATTATAATATTATAATATAGTTTCTGGAGTTAAATGATGAATTATATGATAAAATGAGATATTGCATATACTTGAATCTGTAATCTCTTAATTAAATAATTATTTATTGAGAATGATAGCCTTTAGAATATATCAAATGACGTTATTACATGACTATGTTTATCTAGCCTTCACATTTATACAGACTCTTCCACAAATATTAAGTATGACAATTATTTTACGAGGTTGTCCGTATTTTCAGATGGATGTAACGCGGGTCACAGTTAATCTTGTTTTCACATAATAGCAGATACTTAATTTTTGAGGATGAGAAGTTTCATAGTTATAGCACGGTTTTGCAATATTTCCATGTTTGCTTTTTTTCGGATGTGCTGGTAAAATCAAACACAGTGAAAGTTTGTTTTAATTAATTGACTTTTTTGTAAACATTCAACACATATTTAATAAATACGTTTGACGCACAAAACACAAGCGAGTCACGCAAACGTTGTACTTATCCCATTACCAGACATTACAAACACAGTGATTAAAACCCTTTTCATGTAAATTCAAATCCAACTAACACGCTGGCCCCTATTTCTCGAAAATCCGTTAGTAAATTTGACAAGGATAAGGTTTAAACACAACAAAACACGGATTCAGCGTATTTCAGCAAAGCGATTAGTTAAGCGTTCTGTCGGCGATTTACTTGCGATAGTTTATGCTTAGTAACCTAAATACAGAATGTTCAAGAAATCGGACCAAGTCCCTTATTCGATAAACCCATTTATGAGATAAAACTCCTGCTCATTAACCCCCCATAATCATCATCTCCCGCCCGTTTATCCGAATGACCCCTTCTACGTTAAATACCAAGTTTCATAACCAACAGAATCGATTAAACCACTTTTAATTGAAGCAGCACACTGTACCTTTCGAGGTTCTAGATCTGTCCGTGCGAAGATTGAACATTAATCCGTCAACAATATGCGAAGGAGCATTGTAAACTGATCACGAACAAACGAACAGTGCGAATGTTTCACTTCAGTTTCTGTTTATAAGGACTACCAATACGCATAACAATTAAATGAACAATTTTAAAGTGATTGTTCATGTATACATTATTGTTTGTGTCACATCCGTCACATGAACGTTACATCCGCGTTCGTTGAAGTTAATTTAACAAAGTAACTAAATACAGCTCAATGAACATAAGTTCATTTGCCAATTATGCGAACTTATATTTCAACAACATCTCATTGTCCTTTACCGAAACTGATTTCCGTTGAAATGAGGACGTACTCAGCGTTAAGCGTGGAGGGAAGTTCCCCTTGTTTTATCTCATTAAAACAATAGCGCACACCGAAATAAAAACTCTTCACGAAACTTGCTAATATAAAAACAATATGAAGTTCCTCATTTTTTTAATTAATGCAAATTGCACGTTTAATTTCTCAGTTAATGCAAAATGGTCATTAACCCATGTTTGGTAATCTAAGGCCGTATTATTTAAATAATGATAAATATTACGCGCTATATTAATGCAATAATTTCAACCTTCAACATCCAACACCAATTAACGAACAATTTCCCATATTTTAATAAAAAAATTTATTTGTAAGAATGTGTAAGAAACTTACCTAAACGTATACATGCAGGAGCTGCAATGAATGGCGTCCTATTACAATGAAGATACTATATATATTAAAACCTACATAACGATTTCATTACATAATGCAAAGCATAACGAGACTCTGTTGACATTACCTTGACCGAAACACGTATTAACTTCAATTGATCTTGCATTGGAAACAAGTGACCACTTGACTAGACACAACAGGACCTCGCTTTCCCAATAAAACAGTACTGTTTAACAGCATCTATCGTCGAAACCCGCGGTTCCTTTTATCACTTCATAAAAATATTTTATTATTTATTCATGAATGCACAAATTTTCTTTGTCTTTAAGACGCACAGCGACGGTATTTCAAGCAGATCTTCATCCGGTAAACATGTTATATTGTAAAAATCGTTCAGTAAACATGTATACAGTGCCAAAACATGTTTGACGCCTCCAATACCCGAACTCATACATATAAAAATTACGCATGTCAATAAGATTACTTCTCCAAAATCCTATTATCCCGTGATAGTGCCTATGTACATTATAAACATTGCATTCATAACGACTATACTAATAAATACTGATTTTCCCCGAACCCACTTAAAGTTACCCCGGGAACAATTTGTTATAATAATTAAAATACATATTTTAATGAGCGTTTATAAAAAACGAGACCTTTGTGTCAAACAACCACTTAAAACATATACAAATCATCTCACCTAACAAAAACGTACCGTATTTACCGTCGATATGCCCCTTTAATCTCAACGATCACTCTCAAGATGAAAGAAGCAAAACCTATTTAATAAAAAGTTGGTTATGACGATGAGCAGCATGCAACGACGGTGAATATACAGACAATTCATGTATTAATGTTATACATGCACATCTTTACCTCCAATGCACAACTCTTTACTCTGAAATAGTTCGTTACGTCATCCTAGTCTATCAAACACTGTATTCAATACGTAGCGCATGTGGTCACCACACTGACGTGGTATACAATAACTAACTTAAACAACGATTCGTTTGCAAGTTAGATTATGATCTCCTTGCATTCTAAGCGGAAATACGTGGGTTTCGTAATTAGCTTATTTGTTTCCGCAAAACATCCGGTAATATTTGTATATATCTATCAGACTCGTGCTAGAATTAAATTTGATGATATTGTAGCAAAATAAAAACAAAACTTATCAGACGCTGTTTACAGCGTATTTACAGCTCAACATCGTTATTTCAAAGTCGTTAGGACCGTTGACATAGATCGATATAGAAAGGTTGTTAATTGCGATGTTCTGTGTTGTACGTATAGATTGTATATTACAAATGCGGATATTGTTGCATTACGCACACCTTAAGCAGATATGGTGTGATTACATACTCCCATATTAATTAATTATACTTAATTTGTGTGCATAACTTCTGGTTTCAAACTTTGTATCGAATATTCGTATAATAACAGATGCAATTCTAATGTATGTTTAAATAATGTTATTTTTAGTTTAAAAAAAAAACAGCATTTACAAAGTTTCGCCAGATTTTTAGTTTTGAGCTTCAAGAAGCATGTGCCGTTAGCTTTCAGGTAGCACATCAGTTTCAAGGTGCCCTTTCGGATGCCCACCAATATAGTGTATACATGAACCAAGTAAACAATTACTGAACTGCTCCGTAATAACGGATGTGTTTATGCTCAAACAACTGTGCGTGTTTCTTTTAATCAATATATTTAAAGTCATTTAATGTTTTAAGATCTGGATAAGTTGACACCCGAATCCCATTACTTACATTCCTGTATACTGGTATGCAGCTGTCTTCATATAACAGCGACCCTTATTATCGTTGTCTTCGAGTTGGAAGCTCAGGAAAGGTTTCCGGTTACTGAAGATTTTATTTAATGTCAATGAAATACACAGATTATCCTGTCTTTTGCTACTTAAGTTGGTGATTCAAGATACACATTTATTTCAAGTTAAGATACATTCATAAATGGTCAAAAGACGCAGGGTTCAACACAAATACGTATTCAGATCTTGCATAGGCTGCACAACGTAAGGTCGTCAGCCTTATCATAATCGATCAAACAAGCTGCATCAAACCACTCAACAATGATGATCTTTTCCCGTTTTTTTTATGCCACAGATTGTTTTAAAACAGATTTAGATGATGTTTGGGGTATTCATTTAAAAGAATCGTTATCCGCCGAGTTCCCAGATCATACTGACATTTCCTGACACGTTCTGGTTTATTTATAACGAATGCGGCCCCACTCGTATTTAAGCCGCGTTTCTAATTTTATTGCAGCGTTTCCAGTTGTATTGCTGCGTTGCCAATTTTAATGCAGCGGTCCCAATTTTATTGCAACGTCCCCAATTTTATTGTAACGGTCCCAATTTTATTGCAGCGTTCCCAATTTTATTGCAGCCGCGTGCCTTTTTCTTAGAAGTCGCCGACAAGTAAGAATTATTCAATTAATGATGTTTTTGGAAAATATTTTTATGCAACCCAAAATATTGGAACCGCGGCCGAAACTTCTACTTGCCTGCTTTGCTTAACACAAAGAGGAAACAGTGATACGTCAACTGATACGAATTCTTTATAAATGCAGATACAAGTAAAACCATTATGATTGATCAAAACACTGAGGACATTACCTAATTCAGGTGCCAGACATTCCATAAACAATATATAATAATACACTACTGTTGTTTACTAATAAGCATAAACAACACAACATATCAAAACATTCCGATGTGAACTTGTTTTCTGACGGCACTTGGAAAAAGCAAAACATATTATATCGGATCCAACTTCAGATTCGCGGGTACGGATCCACCCCTTGAAATTTCGTTTCCGAATATTTATTTTCGCAGTTGTATGTAACCTACTACCTAGCGCTGTTTTCCCAAGATTTTTCTTTTACATACTGGTTCTGTTCCAAGATAAAAGATACGTATAACAGTCGATATTTATGAACATTTCACAGTCAAAAACGCATATCATCCGAGATCATTCGGCTTTAATGGTATAAAGTACCCGATACACTTTCTTCATCCCAGCAGTTCAGTGCACTTGTGTTGATCAGCAACTATTTGACAATTCGGTTACCTGTTTTGTTTTGACATATCCGAATCACAGTTTTCTCGTAAAGTGATAGGCACAATATTATCGAATTCCTCTTGTTTGGTTGCTGATGTGTCAATATAACTAGAGTGTTACAGTTTTCTCGAAAGACGTTTATTTTAGCCGAAAGACGGAGCTACATTTAAACACATGTTTTGACATAGAATTTGTTAAAATGTTTCATTGAAGTAAACAATATTTGAATGATAGTTTTATAACATTCGTCGTTCATATTCAAATATTGGTTCAAGATTTCCAGAATAAAATGTTGATATTTGAAATCGAATATACTAGCTTCACTAAAAATGTTTATACGAAATATTGGAATCAAACTATATTTGCTGATGAGTATCTGTGTCAAAAGGTTGCTTGTAAATAGTAACCCTTCCTAATACTTTCGACCCAAGAGAACAAGCATTCGTTAATAACACAAAATATACTGATTTGCCCGATTAATATGTTCAACTAATACGCTTTCCCAATGACTTTAACAACAACTTGAATTGTTAATTTACATAAAAATGTATATACATAGTTTGTAATATCATTGGAAGTACTGACATTATTGTCTATTGTAATTAATTGTATATTTTATCGCGAAATATATCCGTTGGTTGTTTTCCGTTATTGAAGTGTACCATTTTGATATCGTATTTGATATCAAAATGATGAGCCAGAATGCGGATACATCGGGCATTAATATTCCGCAAAATGTATCTTAGTATCTTAGCATGATTGAACTAATAAAGCAAACTTTCCATAAATATGTTTTAAAATTATAGTATTAAATGATAGTTTTCAGTGAATAGTTACTGTATGACCTTTCAAATACTGTTGATAAAAAATTGCTTTACCATAATAACGGTTGGATGCATTTTTTTCGCATCTCATATTCGGTATACATTAGCAGCTAATGCCGTCTAAATGTCTGCAGGGTAAGTGGACACCGGGGTGAAACGATATTTTGCAATATTTTGAAATTTATAGCGACGTTATGTAAGATATAGTTTAGTTTATTTGAAAATATAGTAAACAATACGTCAATGAGTATACATGAAATGTCAATACAATATACATAAAGCAAAGTCACAGGTCACTCAAATTATAGACATCAAAAATAAATTGGTACATTGTAAAAAAAATAAATAAAAAAATATTAGGTATTTTAGAGAAGGCAATATACAGCGAGAGTCGGTGCATAAATATATACCAAAAATCCTACCCTTATCGTAATATGTATTATAAGTATTTCTTATTTCCCATGATTTATAAATATACATAGCTAAATTTTTAACAATATTTCTATTTTGAGAGGTCAAAGCATACACATGTAAGTGCATTTGAAAAGTATGCACATTTATATTATAACAATTTTTCAATGTGCTCAGCAACAACTAATTTCCGTTGATACTCGGAAAAACGTCTAGTTAAGCATTGTACATTTCCCTTTGTTTTATCGTATTAAAACATAAATGCACGTCGAAATGTAAACCCTTAAAGACAGCGAGGTTCACAAATACATAAGTGTCGTTCATATTTTGAAAATTTATGTTGCTCAGAAAATATTCGTGATTTTCTCACACAAATGTTTTTGCTAATCAATTAAATTATGCAACCGTTCTGACCAATACCTGTTTTATATTTTGCGATAAAATACAGTGTTATATGGACACGGACCAATAACACAAATTAACTCCGCCCATTTTCTCTCATATTAGATCACTGTCCGATAACACAATTTTCGCCCCGCCCATATTTGATTTTTTTGCTTCTCTGTAATGTTTTCAAATTCTTAATTCACGCCCACTTCAAACTATGTTTCGTAGGAATGTCGATGAAAAATAAAAAAAAATCGATCTGGCTAAGAGGTGAAAAATGTTATATATATATATAAAAAATAACAATACAATGAATTACATTGTGTAAAATTTGCATGTTGATAACCTTAATGCGACATGTGTGTTGATTTCATTGTGGACATTCGCACAAAATTGCCTTCGTTGTAAGCAGCTCATAACGTGGTTCAATAGTAGTCTTTTCAAGGTCATGATATTTGATTCAAATATGTTTCCGTGTATGACTAATACGCAGAGATTTTACAAGCTCCATAATCAAAGTCATGATGTTAAAGCACACTTGTCCTACCGCGCACACAGAGTTTGAAGTTGTTTTTGAGACAACAATAAACTATAAAAGAAACAATGTAACTGATTATGTTCACGTTCAAATGAAGCATAGATTCAATATCGATGGAGATAATAGATGCAATATAAAGAAGTGAAACTCCAGCTGCTGGAGCAGTATTGAAATCTTATTACAAACAATTAGTTGGTCCTTTATTTATGGCAAGTGACCGATTGCCGAAACAGTACAAAACAGCACAATACAGCACAATACAAAACAACATAAACACAAATAAGAATAAAGCTGGGGTCACCGCCTTGGAACGGTCAATGCAACGCATTGGGGGTTTAAACCTGGTTATAGAGCGCTCAACCTCACACTTGGCCCAGCAATATTCATAATACATTTAAGTGTAAATAAAAATTAACGTCATAGCATTGTAACTCAAATTAAACAATAATAAAAGGGAATTAAAACGCATTCAATTTAATTACTATTTAATTACTCAATTGCATTGAAGATNCGAGTGTCAGATCTTTTTTATCACATGCTTTCAAACTAAATAAAATACATCTTAATTGACTATTAAAACAAACGCTGATAGATCTAAAAGATGTTTACTATCGTGACGTCATTTCATGTTGACGACGTCATTTCACCAAAATAAAGCCGTGCGATTGGTTAGTTATTGATTCTGTAGCCAATGGAAACGCTTATAAATGTTGTTTTACACATGTGTAATATAACAAAATACGTAATGTCTGTATTACATTGAAAACAAGGTATAAAATGTGATAAAAGGAAATACTCGTAAATAAGCCAAAAGAAATAACCTTTTTCATCTCAATTAATCAGCACAGAACGGTAAAGAGACTTGTAAAGATTAAAAAATGGTTTAACAATACGTAATTGCTCACTCATGTACATTTGTGTACATTTGTGTACTTTTATTAAGTCTGGAAAATGTTATTTAAGCTCATTCTGTGACTTATGTGTTTATTGCATTTCGAATTATTCAGTAAATACAAATGTACACCTAAATTGTTTGATAATATGCATGAAATAACTTTTTTGCATAACGAAATGTCGATAATTAAGTTTTTCTCGCATATATAAATACATTTATTTCAACATACAACATAAAAACCCCATTTAAGTAAATATTCCATATTTTATCAAAGTTCTTAATTGTATCTTGAACTGTTGAATTTTAAGTTCCATACAATTGGCGATAACAGAACTCTTTAAGTCATGCTGTATAGTGTAGCTGAACGCGTTTGCTGAATGTACGTTTTCGAATGTTCTTTCAGTATTAAGTGTGTTTAAAAAAAAAGAACATAAAACAACGTATCGACTTAAAGCGTCAGCATTGTAATTATCAAACTGTTGAAAGTGTGCACTATAGTCTTTCGCGACCAACACAACTAAGTAGCTGCACAGGGTGTTGACCTAGCATAAATAAAATACTGCTTGTATAAAGAGCTACACAATACCTGCATGCATTTAAGCAGAAATAAAATCTAGAGACATTACTAGTACCTAAACACTGATTACCAAACTCAAATCTTTTATTGGAAGCAATGAACTTAACAAAACAGGACTACATTTAAATGATAAAACCGCACTGCTTAACAGCATCCGAAAACGCAAAATATGACAAAATTGCATGCATTAATATACTTATTTATATGAACAAAAGTATACCTCAAAGACACAAATGTCCGATGCACAACTGATCACCAAAGAATCCAACTAAAAACGATGAAATGTGTAATAACGACTCCAAGAAAACAATCGTTAATAATTAGATATACTGTCATCCACACTATTTACTTCCGCAATTACACATAAACCGAAACTTAAATTGTATTTCCGGCACGTCACTTAATTAATTAATTAATAATTAAATGCGGAAGTTCATAGTGTGGATGACAGTAGATCTAATTATTAACGATTGTTTTCTTTGAGTCGTAAGTTAACCTCTCGTGAATCAAAACGTGGTAATTTAATTGAACCCTATGCAATTCAAGATGGACAGTTATATTTTCCGTTGAAGTCAAGAAAGTATTTCTATAACATATATTAAAATAGATAAGGCCCAAATGGCCAACCATGAAACGTTTGTATTTTTGTTTGGCATAACCTTGTTTAATTCCACTCCGTGCATTTGTGTGCTATTAGTTATCTTACTAGAATCTGCTCTGTATTTTCTCTCGATGTCTGAGTTATTGCTAATACAAGTAAGCTCCATGTTATTTTTTATAATTTATTCAATATTTAGGCAAGTTATTATGAGGACAAGCCACATGTTAACAATAAAATTCTCATTTGTCTTAGACTTAAGTTTTGTTTTATCCTCGTGCAAAACACATCGTAACCAGATGTGAAGATTTGTGTAGAGTTATTTAAATAAAAAATGCAATGCTCGGTCAAATGATGGATCGAGAATACACTATTTAACAATACAAGACAGTTGTTTGAACTTTGACCTCAAGCAAGATAACAGACATGTGGTTATTCCACGCACCAAATCAAAGGTGGTATATTTTTTGTCAACAAACATCATATATAAAAAAATACTCACGTACACATGATAAATATAATTGGTAAGCTGAATTTTTCCATTAGTTTGATATGAACACATTGACATACATGTATAACTTCAATAAAACAGTTTACACTGAACTATTATTAAAAAACAAAACAACATGTGGTGAGCAGAAACAACAACAACCGTTGTATGTAAAAACTTTTGTTGAATATATATGATATGTCAAAATACCCCTAGACATATTGCGAGGGTACAAACTGCAGTGTGGATTCTACCTATGTAAACAATGGATCAGTATATTGAAATTAAATCTCAGGTGCTTGTAATTTAAATACTGCGATCGTTTATTTGCATGTGTACACTTCACTGAAGAACTCGACCAGGAAGTCGGTGACGATGCCTTTGTCGGGAATGTTTGCCATCATCCCGTATACACCCGCGGTGCCTTTCTTCGCGAGGGCTTTGTTATCCTGAAAAGTGAAACAGTGAATAAACTACCGCCGAATGGTATGAGTGTCATTTTAAAGTTTGGTAAAATTGCCGTGGCAAAATGGATATGGTGTCCGCCTTGCTATCGGGAGGTCTTGGGTTCGATCCCCACTGTGGGAGCGTTCTTTAGATCTCCCCTAAAATACACCAAGTACTGGTTCTACCAAGGTCCCAAGACTACTTGCATAGTCCGGCACATACTATTCTATCTAGAAGGAGTGCTGTACCGTTAGGTTGAACAAAGAAAAAGGGCACTTCGGTCAATTAAAGTATGAAACCGTTGCTTAGTAATAATACCTTATGCGAGTAGAATACAATGTTAAGTAAACACAACGTTCATTTCAACACTTATACAGAACAAAGCAATAATTAATATTTTAAACATTTACACGTAACACTCCAATGACCCTCAGAAATTCGAGAAAACTGTTTACAGTGAAATTAGGGATAAGACAATTTTCTTAAACAAACTAAGGATACGTTCAATACTTGACCAAAAATTCACCCTACCATGCTATGTTCAACCCTTGGCCGAATATTTGCCCTACCATGCAATGTTCAAACCTTGACCAAATATTTACCCTACCATGCCATGTTCAACCCTTGACCGACTTTTTGCCCTACCATACAATGTTCAACCCTTGACCAAATATTCACCATACCATGTCATGTTCAACCCTTGACCAAATATTCACCATACCATGCCATGTTCAACCCTTGACCGAATATTTGCCCTTCCATGCAATGTTCAACCCTTTGGCGAATATTTGCCCTAACATGCAGTGTTCAACCCTTGGCCGAATATTTGCAATATCATGCAATGTTCAACCCTTGACCAAATATTCACCCTACCATGATATGTTCAACCCTTGACCGAATATTTGCCCTACCATGCAATGTTTGACCCTTGGCCGAATATTTGCCCTACCATGCAATGTTCAACACTTGACCGAATATTCGCCATACCATGCAATGTTCAACCCTTGGCCGAATATTTGCCATACCATGCAATGTTCAACACTTGACCGAATATTCGTCCTTCCATGCAATGTTAAGCACTTGACCGAATTTTTGCAATACCATTCAATGTTTAACCCTTGCCCGAATATTTGCCCTACCATGCAATGTTCAACCCTTGACCATATATTCGCCCTACCATACAATGTTCAATCCTTAACCGAATATTCGCCCTACCATGCAATGTTCAACACTTGACCGAATATTTTCCCTACCATGTAATGTTCAACCCTTGGCCGAATATTTGCTATACCATGTAATGTTCAACACTTGACCGAAAATTTGCCCTACCATGCAATGTTCAACCCTTGACCTAATGTTTGCCCTACCATGCAATGTTCAACCCTTGGCCGAATATTTGCCCTACCATACAATGTTCAAACCTTGACCGAATATTTTCCCTACCATGCAATCTTCAACCCTTGACCGAATATTTGCACTTCCATTGAATGTTCAACCCTTAACCGAATATTTGCCCTACCATACAATGTTCAACCCTTGACTGAATATTTTCCCTACCATGCAATGTTCAACCCTTGACCGAATATTCGCCCTACCATGCAATCTTCAACACTTGACCGAATATTTGCCCTACCATGCAATGTTCAATCCTTGGTCGAATATTCGCCCTACCATGCAATATTCAACCCTTGACCGAATATTCGCCCTACCATGCAATGTTCAAACCTTGACCAAATATTTCCCCTACCATGCAATGCTCGGTTGCTGCCTCCAGGTCGTCCAGGAACCTGTCCGCCTTGCCGGAGTGATGGGGCAAGATGGAACAGTGAAGGCAGTCAGGCGTCTGGCACCGCTCCATCTTCCAACCTGTAAACACGAGATGGGTGTAACACTTGTTATATGAGACTCTCTCTGTGAAATGGGGGTTTAATGAAAGAACGTTAAGTGTCGTCCCAGATTAGTCTGTGCAGTCCGCACATGCTAATCAGGGACGACGCTTTCCGCCTAAATTGGATTTTCGCTAAGAAGAGAATTCCCTTTCACGAAAAATACCATACAAACGTAAAGTGTCGTCCCTGATTAGCTTTTGCGGACTGCACAGGCTAATTTGGGACAACACTTTACGCACATGCATTAAACCACCATTTCACAGAGCGAGGCTCATATATATTATTGTTGTTGTCACACATTACAATCGTATTCAAGACGAGTGTTGACCCATCCCATAAAACACAGTGGAATTTTTCACAGTCTCAATGCTTTTACACTACCATTTCCAGCCTCGACATAACGCACGACACGATTATAACTTTCGTTTTATAGAATAAAGTTTCAAGTCTTACAGTATTAGTTTCACATTCGTATAATGCCGTCATTGTGCTATTGCATTTAAAGGGTTGTTTTATTGTTGAATATAAATGGTTTACAATAAATATACGGGATTATACCATAACATACCACAATTGTTGTATTATTACAGGCGCTGATATAAGAAGTTACGTATCAGTACTAACAAATAATAAACACTGACTAACTTATAATTTCATATTATAAACTTAAACTCAGTATAATTCAACTTTGTAAATGACAGAAAGGAATTTTGAGTTTGCAACCTGTGTTATGTGAGTCATTTTTCTAAAAGTGTATAAGGGACATGCCTTAAAGAGACTTGTTTACTGATTTTGGCATGTTTTAAAGTTTGTCATTTAATGCTTTAAATTGATCAATGTTAACATCGGAACTAAATAGGTCCAGTATATAACAAAAAGAAAAATTAAAGAAAGAAAAAAAAGTAATCCACATCGGGACTCGAACCACTGACCATTGGAGCAAAAGTCTTGCAATCCTCGTAATGTCTCAAAATATAACGATAAAAACAGAACTTATTCAATCGTTTCGCGTTTGTAACGCTTTATAATTTTCAGGTTTTAAAATCGTCAAAAGATGCATAGAATGGATATTTTAGAGTATGGTAAATGTTCAGTATTACTGTTTCGTCGCAAATATCAGAAAAATATCTCGCAAAATTTGCAGATCTGAAACTTTTTTTTTCAATTTTGTCAATTTACCAAAACGTGAACAAGTTCCTTTAATACAAATGTTTATAAATCCAACATCAAACAAAATTAAACAACCAAACCCACGTTTCGAAAATCCCAAACATGGATCTCACCTTTGGTTTCCATGACATCGGCCACAGCCTGTATGTTGAGGTTGGGATCGCTGGAGCCAATGGCAAACCCCGACATGCACGGCTCTCCCATCAAACACAGGCCCTGATAGAAATAAACGAACGTGTTTAACACTACAACAGAAATTGTTATGTATGAAAGAAGTACTGTTGTCAAGCTGTTTTCTTGTTATAAGGAGTTTCTGTGTTTGAATATACAATAAGACATTGTTTATTTCATTTAACTAAATGGCAAAAGTATGTTTGTTATGCGTTAATATATAAATATATATATATATATAACACTTTTATGTTTGATGAAACAATGTATACTTACGATATAAGGAACCACTAGATATCCTAGACTAAAAACAGACACATTGGCTTATTTATAGTGAGAAATGTATATCATTCTATTTAATCTCTTTCCGGTACCTTAATACTAGTAATCCTCGCTTTCATTTTGTCCGTGATGTCCATGAGTTCGCGTGCTTTGGCCATGTACCCACTTTCACCGAGAGCTTTCATAGCTGCCCAGGCTGATGCAATGTTGCCGCCTTGAAAAATAACACTAGCTTTAGTAATTATGCAACTGTTATGTACCCTCTTTCACCCAGAGTTTTTTTAGCCGTCCAGGCCGCAACTATGTTGTACCCTTGAACACAACAGCTTTAGTGATTATGAACTGTGATGTACCCGCTCTCACCAGAATTTTCATAGTCGTTCAGGCAGATGCAATGTTGGCGTTTTAAATAAAACTGTAGCTTTAGTGATAATGCAACTGGTATATATCAGCTCTCTCCGAGGGGTTGCATAGCCATCAAGTCCGCTGCAATTTTTTAATTAAAAATTGAACAAAATAACAGCAAAAGTGAAACAGCAATGTAGCCACCTTCAATAAAACAACAACTTTAATGAAAATTCGTTTGTGATGCTTGGCATTGATCGTTGTAATGCTGCGATCCCAGCTTTTAATTGCAATGTTTAAAGTTGTGCTGTATGTATTGTCGGCATTGTAAAGCCAATTAGTCATTTGCCTTAAATATTGGATGAATTTATATTTGTAGATTTACTGTGTGTGGATGTTGATTAGTCCTATATATGTATATGGTGTCCGTCTATTGACCGGGAGGTCATGGATTTGATCCCCACTCTGGGAGCGTTATTTCGATCACGCCCAAAAAAAAACAAGTACTGGTTCTACCCAGGAAACGGACTCGAAAGCATATCAATAAGCATTAGTCTTTCAGCTTTCAATGCAATCAAACTCATATAAAAAGGTTTAAGCTAATTAAACTAATTCACCCTATATCATCATATGTATGTTCACCTGGCCTGGTTCCCGCCATGCTGGGAGACCCGTACAAACCGCCCGGCCACTCCGAGTACGCGTAGATCTGGTGCTTCCGGATGTCCGCATTCCGGTACAGGATCACACTGGCGCCCTGATAGCACATGACGTGCGTGACATGAAATAACGTTAATTCAGCATATAAAAAAGAACAGAGCTTATTCACCGTGTTTGAATTTTAATGTAAATTATACAAACATTACGTTAGAAAAATAATCAGTAAAACCGAGAAAAACATACTTTCAAATGGTTAAGTCCTTCCGAGCATTAGGCTGTTTAATTTGAAGACTTCAGCGAACATGCGCACCTTTACACTGTAGCCATATTTGTGGACATCCGCCGACATGGATGTAACTCCAGGCACTCGGAAGTCGAATTTCGGGATTTTGTAGCCCAGTTTTTCCACCCTATTATTATAAAAAAATATATAAAAAGTGGATGTGTGGTTCAACATTTTTTATTAGCTTACCATATACAATTTTGAAGCCCAGTTTTTTAACCCTATAATAATAATAACACATATAACAAGTCAATGTGTCTTTCAACAGGTATGATACTAGCGTAACATATAAATAAGGAAAATCGAAAACTTGTAATGTTGAAATAAATTGAAATAGTAACGTATTATGTATGCACATCATATACTATTTACACCTGATCTTTGCAGTGAAATATCACAGGACATACTTAATGAAAAGTAAATAAGTTGCTTCGTTTCTTGAGATAAATGTGTCATATTTTAAACCTCTCAAACTAATATGTAAACTCAAATGTAGGTTTAACATGCACATCAATTCATACTAACCCATCATGAATAAGTAAACACACCAATAAAGATGCATACAACTACTATTATGCTGATAACTCCTTATATGGTTTGTAAAATTATTGTTCGATTGTACTCACCATGGTAACATGAAGCCCCCGAAGCAAGAGTCCACGTGTAGTGGTATCCCTTTACGGAGGGCCAGAGCCCCTATTTCTTCGATCGGGTCCATTACACTGTGACAAAACTGTGGAGCCGAAGCCACAATAAGCACTGTGTCCGAGTTTATAGCCTGTCCGAAATGATGAGGAGCAAATCACATTTGAACTAAAACACTAAATTAACATGACAAACAATGATTAGTATTTGAACGAGTTGGTATATTTATTTATACACTTACTTTCATCTCTAATATGTTATTATTATCGGATAATAATTTTATTTACATTAAGTATGTTGACATAATACAAATAAATGAACTGATGGTTTATTTCATTAAATAATTTTCATATTGTGATAAAAAAGAATATATAAAAAAAATAAAATTAAATAATAATGATAATCTCATTGATGATGAAAATTAAGATGACGATTATGATACTTACAATGGCATGAAAATGACATACAAGCATTTTCCAAATATCAATATCTGTGACTACATGTATTGTCATTTAATGAAATGTTCACTAACGGTTAACAATGACGATGCGCTTACAAAATTAGAGCAGAAATATTCATTGTGATACTAACTTGTTCAATGGCCTTCACATCTGCCCTGAAGTTTTTGTCCATGGGCGTGTGAATGATGTCCATGTCGAAGTAGTGGGCGGCCTTGTCTATGGTCGGGTGAACGGATATCGGGGTCACCTGATTGCATTTGTGGTTTTATATTTATTAAGAACAGAACAGAACAACTCTTTATTTAAACCCAAGTATACAGTGTATACAATAAGGGCAACATATAAAAACGAGTTCTAACAATATTGTCCTGATCAAGTTGGGATCAATTCTAACATGCATAATGTAAACATATAATAGTAGCGGTAGATAGTGTTACTATAATACACGATATAACGGGAAACTATTAAATGGAGTGTTCAAACACATTCAATTTTTACTAGAGACTTATTAAATTATTAAAGAGACTTGTTCACTGATTGTCTAAATGAATGTTTTCCAGTATCACACATTCAACAAATAAAAGTACATTGAACATCAGGGTGCGAAATAAGACTAACGGCGTAGACTAATAATGAAAATACAGTTTCATTGTATGACTAATCATCATTTGAAATTGATTAAATTATAAAGCGTTACAAAAGCGTAAAGATTGAATTGTTTGGAATGGTTTGGTCATTTTCGCTGAATTGTGTTACAACACGTTGATCAATTACTTATAGTAACGTTAAATAACATTTCAAAAGTCGAAAAGGTGAAGTGGTGGATGTGATATTATTTTAATCTAAGAGGACACACTTTTTCTTTCTAAAATTATATTTTTGTTATTCATATTATAATGAAGTTCTACAGTTCCAATTTTTAAATCTAGCAATTTAAATCATTTACTTACACATATAAATAATGCCCACATATGTGAACAAATCACCTTTACATAAACATAAACATTTTGCCTATTTACACTGTTTCCAACAGTCTTGGCTATAAAGTACATATGACGATATTGAAAGCTGGTTTTTTCTGATCTGTTTTACTTGACCGGCTACGAAACATCAGCACTGGATCATGTTCTACGCGATGAGCATACACAAACAATTGGATCTTACTAGAAAATAGAGAGTGTAGATAAGTAATTAAATTTGTAGTATGTAAAGTATAATTTCACCTGTTAAATTTCAAACACATGTGTTCTGTTGGTATTACGACAGTCAGATTGAGAAACTGCCTATATTGATATCCACTGCTCCTTATGCGACTTATCAAGGTATGTAACTCACGATGTTTGGCCGCCGGATGTGGGGGCGTTGCGCTCGACCATAGTCTCGGAAGGTCTTCACCGCCATCAGGTTGCTCTCCGTGCCACCGGAAGTGAGGAACCCTACCACCTCGCGGTCACCATTCAACATGGCGGCGGTCATACTTACAACTTCTGTTTCCATTAATCTGTAAAGAAGGAAACGTTCGCTGGAAGATGTTTCGTTATTTCGATCGTAACATGCTCAGGTTGGAGCTATTTTCAAGGGGTTTGTGTCGGAAGAAGATAAAATTGACATTCAGCTTGAAAGTAATGGTTCATCATACAGCTCGTTCATCGATGAAATGCTGAAAATTCCTTTCAAAACTTATGATTAGAACCAAAAACAGAAAAAAACTACCTGTAGTAATCAATATCAAGGCCATACCGGAATTCTATATGCATTTTAATTCAGGTTTGGTTTCGATTTTTTTTTTCCAACGATATAATGTTAAAATTGGCGCCAAAGTATGACGTTCTTTGGCTAATAACGAATGAAAATTAACGTCATGCGATTCGCGCAAAATATTGAAGTATGATGCAATTGTTATCAAAACGTATTCCTGTCGCGAATAATTACGATTCAATTTGCATACGGAGTGAGTTCATCGAGAAATGAAAAGCGGTTTACGTGTTCGGATTATCCAATCAGAATAAAGCGCTTACGTAAACGTGAACGAAGTACGGTAATTATAATTATATAAATAAGTTTATGCATACTCGCGGAGGGCGCAATTTTCCAGCCAGATCATATACCTACTGGTGCAGAAAAGTGACAATTAATTCTTAATTAAACTGCCCCTTAATGGATATTAAGCGAAAGTACCCATATGGGAAAAACAATATGCAAACCTACGATAGGGAAACACAATTCGGTTTAGCTATTGCATTACGGCATGGAAGAATTCCTTCATATTAAAAAGTCCCTGAAACACGAAAATATAGGAACCGTTCTCTGAGAAAACTGGTTTAATGCTTGTGCGTAAAGTGTCGTGCCAGATTAACATGTGCAGTTCGCACAGGGTAATCAGGGACGACACTTGTCGCTTTCATGGAGTTTTTTTGTTTATAGGAAGTCTCTTCTAACCAAAACTCCAGTTAAGGTACAAAGTGGTGTCCCTGATTATCCTGTGCGGACTGCACAGTCTAATCTGTGGAGACACTTTACGTGCAAGCATTACGCCCCGTATTCCCAGAGCGAGAATCATATAATATATAAAAAAACTACCTCTATAAAGAGCAATTATGTAAACCTTAGAGCAGGGAAGATCATCGGGTTAAGTGCATTCTCGTGCATGAAGGCGTGGAAGAATTCCTTCACAATTGTGTCATGCTCCACTGAGTGGCCCGTCTTCTCTGAAACGATAGGATGATGTTTATTAGACATCGTTTTTGTTAGAAACTTAAATTATTCTCAGTAAGTTAATGTATAGACAAAGATAATTATGGATATTGATATATGGGTAAATTAAGTAACGACGAAACAACTCATGTTTACATGTTAACGCGATATACTAAAATGATTACTCTTATTACCATATTTATTTTAACTTTAATTTATATAAATGTAAGAAGTTATTAAGGATTGCGTTACTTATGTTTTTCTGAAGTTGTAATAGCTCAAAAAAAATAAACATACACAAACCTATATCAATGAATATTGTGAAGTACAAATACGATGAATATATAAGTGTTCATTTCGAAAACGAGTAAACCATATAAATGAATAACCCACTAAACTACGGTTGTCGTGTCGTTTAATTCGTTAAAAACGTGAACAAACAAATCTATGTTAGATTATTGGATATTTCATTAGCAGCATTCTAACATTGTCGTATTTAATATGTTTGAATACAGTTGGAAAATAGTACTAACCGGATTTGACATTCAGAACGACTAATAAATCCGGATCCAATTAAAGATAATCTCTTGAGTGCACTTATAGGTTATCGTAACTTCCATCTCTATCTCTGCGTTAAAAGTAAGTATCCTTGAAAAAATCTTACTCCACATGGTTAAAAGCTCTATCTTAGTGGCAAAATCGATATATGTGTCGTGTTCTGAGAAAACTGGGCAAAATGCTTGTGCGTAAATTGTCATCCCAGATTAGCCTGTGCAGTCCGCACAGGCTAATCAGGGATGACAATTTCCGCCTTAATTGGATTATTGCTAAGAAGAGACTTCATTCAAACTCAAACGAAAAATGTCATAAAAGCGGAAATTGTCGTCCCTGATTAGCCTGTGCGGACTGCACAGGCTAATCTGGGATGACAATTTACGCACAAGCGTTATGCCCAGTTTTCTCAGAACACGACACATATCTGCTTTGTTTGGCGGCTGTATTCTGCCACATCGTTCTAAACGACATATATACCCGCCGAAACGACAAATCAAGGTACTTGTCGTTTTGCTTTGTCCGCATGTTGGCGACTTTCAAACCAACCAACACGCCAACAGATAATTAAGAGGCACCAACACGACAAATGTGTACCCACTATAGAAAATGAGAAGACACATACATATCTTAATGTCGCAACTTCAACGCTAAATGTCGCACTTCTTTGAAGTGCACTGAAATCGCGATACGTCTGAAATCCCCAGAAAAAAATGCGGTTCAGATGAAAACATGCTCTTTAGTCATGTTCATTATATTGGCGTTTTCTCCAACTCGAATACAGGTCTAAAACGGGTACCAGGAAGAAAAATACGTGTTCGCGTATCAAAAAATACCCGTAAAAGCTTTCGACAATAATACCGGCGACAGTCTGAATTCAACAAAAAGTTAAATAGCGCACGATTTCATTTGTGTTAAACCTCACACATTGCTTTCAACTTAAATGTTAGTAAAACAAGGTCATTAATAGTTTAATGCCGTATGTAGTGACATACAATCTTACAAAATTACCGCACTTTTGTTTTTATATTAACAGCGCAATACATCGCGACATTTAGCGTCACGGATTTTGCGACATTAAGCGTCAGTTGCGACAGTATGCGCCTCTCTTGCGTCATTTAACGTCAAGGACGACATTTAGCGTCGATGCGACATTTAACATTACATTACAACGTATACGGCCCTTTTATGTTCCGTCACGGACTAGTTGACGTCAGAATAAAAATATGCCCAACCTTCAAACATGTCGAACGCCTCCTCTTGCAGTCGGAAGTGTTCGTCCTTCATCGTGTAAGTGTAAGCGAACACGTTACCGTCCTCCTGCGTGTTGCATTCCCGCTTCAGAAGGTTGCTCATCTGGACACGGAGGTCGTCCGAGCTGAACGCTGCAGAAACGGAAACACGGTGTCCGTAAATACCATATTTTGAATGAGGATTGCTAACAAGATATAACCTGGCATTAGCCAAATCGGTAGCCTGTGCGAGCTTTCTCTGAGTTATATTTCTTTAGTCTAAGTCTATTACTTTAATAAATTAAGTATTCATTAAATACCTCATCGTAATTTAATTCAACCATTTTAAAAGGTCAACATGGAAATTTATTCCAATCATCTTAAAGCTTTGTTACATCCAATTTAAGTTCCATTTTGTTTTAATGGTATTATAACTTAATGAGAGCGTACCTGTTTTAGGAAGAACAACACGCGGCTTGCTGGCAACTACATCCTGTGCCAATGTGGACGACTTCACAAAGCTGGTGACCTCCTTCTTAAGGACCTGGTCAATCAGGGTCTGCACTCCCGGAAGTTCCTTCACCGCCAGGACGATGATCTTCAGGAAGTAGCGGGGCCCCTTCCGGTAGTAGACGCTGATAAGAACCGCCAGAACGAGGGTGAACACCGCGTGCTCGATGAATTGAAACATGCTGACCTTTGGACTTTGAACATATACAAACCCCGGTAAGCTTATGTTTAGAATGAAATGTTCAACTGGCGCTGACGCTCAATTGGTCGTTGTCGGCGCAGGCACTACTAAAAATACCACGGGTCATTTTAAGTATGATACAATCTACCCCGGGTACGTAAAATGTGGTTAATGGCAACCGGCCATACTCCGTGGTATTTAGTATATTTTCCGTACCCCGGGTAATTGTGTAGGGTACTTTTTAGTAGTTCCTGAGCCGGCAATGAGCAATCGAGTGGCAATGACCTTTATGGTTGAAAATTGTGTCGTGTTCTGAGAAAACTGGGCATAATGCGTGTGCGTAAAGTTTCGTCCCAGATTAGCCTGTGCAGTCCGCACAGGCTGATCTGGGACGACACTTTACGCACATGCATTATGCCCAGTTTTCTTAGAACGCGACACAATTAGTAATTACCGTACTGAAGCGATTTAAATCGAATGCAAAAAGAGTGCAAGCATATAAGTTATGCTAATGGTGTTCACGGGTACCAGGTCAAAGTTGTTGAGTTATATATAGCACGTTTGACTTCCCGACAATCTCTTGGAAGTTGGCAGAAATAACCTACCATACTTTATTTTGTTATCAGAGCAAACAAATATGGGTTAAACGATTCAAACATAGCGTACACAAGTATGTTTAAATGTTCGTAAGTCAGAGTGTAAACTTAATGTGAATCTAAAACTGATTGTTAATATTTTATGTCGTTAAATGCATGGTATAATATAGATCTTTCAACACACACGTGCATAGTACTACATGCCTACTAAAACCTGACGTTAAAAGGTAATAAAACGGATGTTCTACTTTATGACCTTTTACATCTATATATACATAATTATCTTGACAATTTTGTTATATTTATACACGCTGAAAGTTGGCTTTAAATGATATATTCTATGATATGATTAACCTGGCCCTCATGAAAAGTCCGTTCAAATCCGTTGGGTATCGTAGCCGATTCTTAATTTAAAATATAAATAGTGTGCATTATCGATACGGATATTGTTAGACACATGTAAAGATATCATAGTACTTATCAAGAGGATATAAAGTTAGACTTATTATTAATTAAATATCTGCTTCCTCTTTGAAAACAAAAACTTAATACAAAACATTAATAATTACAGAGTATTTTTTTTTATTTTGAGCGGTGACGTTTGTGAATACACAAACAAAAAACTTGAAATAAAAACGTCAAAACCATGCAACAACATAAACACCCACTTACATGTAGTTGTTGTTGTATCCCAAGTGCAAAGTTCAATTACAACAATCAATCGCACGATATTTACTATCGTATTTAGTATGTATCATCGTGACACGGGCGAATGTTTACTTTGATTGCACTTAGCGCCGTGAATATAGATAGCAATACCTGCTGAGTGCTAAAGGGAGAAAACACGATATATAATCGTCCAAGTCTTTGCAGCGGTTACCTACCTCATAAGTTTATATTTATAATTAAGATGGATTTCAAAATAAAGCTAGGCGCCTCTTTATACAGTCACTGACAAGCTCTATAACACTTTGAAGAAATGCTTTTGACAGAAAGATGCTTTGAAAAGTAAACATACACTTATATATTTTATTGTATGTCAAATATAACGTTTTTGGACTTTGAATGCGGACGAAATTTAATTCAGTCTAAAAAGGTAATATGATATATTGTGAAAAGGAATATGGAGTAATATTACTCTTTAAGTCATACTGAATGTTAGAAATAAGCGTTTGAAACACGGACACGTTAAATAAATAAAACATATAAATGCATTCACTGAGATACATACATAAGCAAGAAAATAGGTACAGAGAAAATGAAGCCTCAAACGAAGCAAACAGTGGATAGTGATTGTTTTGCATTACATGCACACTTGCATACTATTTAAATCTATTTTTTCTTTGAAAAGAGAACGGTTTATAATTTGTGAAAACGTCTGTCTATTTTTAATTACTGGTAAAAAATGCTTTTATTAAAAAAGTACAATAAAATAGACAAACCAACGTATCTGCTTCCTGGTGTATGTAGGATCGAGCATGTAAGTGTATGCAAATGTTTGGACACTCGTGGTACTATCTGAAAGCACAACCATATGAAACGCAGTTGTCTTTTGCTGAGTGATATGAAGATGCATATTCAACTGTGCGTGAACAGCTTTGTGAAGAAACGTCGCATAATATATAAATAAACATTAAAGTACACATCCAAGAGGATCAGGTGGACTAGCTGATGAAATAAAACGTCACAACTTTGTAGTCAATGACTTTTGTATTAATAAGTTATATTTAATCTTTGTATATTAAGACTGTGTTAACACGGGCTTCAATGGTATCATACATAAACCTTAACTAAGAAAGAACATGTCAGCATTGTACTGATATTGAAGATGCGTTTCTTTTTATACAGTGATGTTTAAAATAAACTGATATTTAAACAATGTATATCAAACAGTATAACTGAGAACGCCCAAATGTACCACAGTATAAAGATTTAATGCAGTCAACTGTTTTACAATACAATTGCTACCAAACATGTAGATATGTTTGTTTTTAAAACAATTTATTAACAACGAAGCAAGTTTATTGTTAACATTTCTATTTTTGCAAAATTGACGTTTCGCTTTACCTAGTGCTCTATATTTTGAATTATTATATAATATGATGTTATATTTAACTTGTAATAATCGGGGCAGTATTATTATTGTGAAAATGTTATATTACAGAGTGTAATTATTTCAATTACATTTTTTTACAGATGATCACGTGTATGTATTTATTTGTATATCAAATATGCTCATTGACTGTTTTTTTTATTATATAATGAAAAAAGACACTATCATTTCCTTATATGCAACACATGCTTATATGCAACACACACTTTAACATGAATGAAACTCCATGAGCAACACTTGTGTAATAACTCTTGACTTTTAAAACGTGCCTAACGAAAAAAACGTTATTAGAAAAGTGCAATAATAGACAAGTCTTAATAAATAGTACTGCGCTAAAACAATTAAACTATTAATTAATTCAAACAGAAATTAAATGCGTTCGTGTAAACAGCAGTCGCGAGCTATTTATAGAAAACATCTATCTTTTATTAGCTTTCTATCACCTCCCCCCCCGCAATTTGAATGAATTCGTTGGCTATAAGGAATGTTTTAAAGTGACATACCACTTGCACACATTGAGGAAAAAAGCTAAAACAAAATCAACCGATAATAATGTTCCATTTTACAACGTATCATAAAAATGTAGTACAAGGCAGACGTGACGCGTATCTACTTCATGCTTTCCAACACTTGATTTGCACCAATGAAAGTATGAAAGGCTAAAGCAAATCGTTTTATTTGCTTCTGTGAATGAAAATATAAATTTGATCACCCGATAAAATCATTATAATCGTTGATAAATAGATACAACTGTTTTTGTAAGTTTGTGATCAGTTAAACATGACAATTTTCGCAATTCAATTGGCAGTCATTGTTTCAGATGCATACAAGTATCGCCAGAAATCTATATCGAACCTCATCTTTGACAGCTCATATGAACAATCGCCTTTCAAACATTGTGTTATTAAATTATTTAGAGGTTTCATGCCACGTGTTTAAAAGTTATTTTGTTTACTCATGCAGGTTCAGACGTTCTGCAACATTCCCATGTTAAGAATTAAATTGAAAGTTTGCAAACGAAATCCATTACATTCGCAACAGTATGGTAGACAATAATTACATACATGTCATTAAAGGATATCACAAGTAAATTATAAAATTCAATTAAAACGTTTGATTCAACAAGATCTGCAAAAAAATAAATATTATTATACAATTAAAAAAAAAGCACAGGAACACGATTTCATTATTTACATTTTAAAGTAATAGGTGTCATAAATAAATTGTTTTTAATTCAATAAGAGAGAACATTTGCACCACTTAGAGCCAAAAATTACTGTAAATTTACTGCTTACGAATCGCGACAACCTCCAATAGTTTTGTTTGTTTCTTGCTTTTACAAGCGACACACGAAATAAAACTGTCATTATCTACCTTGGCAAATGACCTTCTTTTGCAAACTTTAGTATTCGCACAGCTTCAAGTACCGTCATACAAAACGCTTGTTCAAAGTTTTCTTTCGACAGTTCAACCAACAACGCACCGTCAATCATGTCCTTTCGGAACATCGACTCGTATTTTTCCAGACGCAGTACTTTAAGATAACCCAAAACGTCGTTAATTGACAGTTTCTTCACATCAATGCTGTCATTAACTGTTGGTAAACTTCCATAAACGTAGGCAGGATTTTCAGCCAATTCCAGAGCGTCGCTTTGCTGAGCGGGTTTTGTAGAGCTCTCTTGCTTACGTTCTATGGCGTCATTCGGTTCCTGTCGGAAAGGGGGAATGGATGTCCTGGGAAGGTCATTCGTGTAGATGGCATTCTTGCAATCTGTAGATGTCAGTGTCTGCGATGGAGGCCGTGGTAGGCGCACGGGCAACGGTAGACTATCTTGAGCCTGCGGAATCGCCTGTGGCGGCCGACGGGGCTTGATCCCGACTGGCGGTGGGACTTGTTTGACGGTAACCGGACTGTTAATCGGTTGCTGAGATGCACGTTGTTCTAGTCCCGTTGCTTTAAGGCTTCCACGTGCTTGCACGATAGACTGCAATGGTATCGATGATACTGAGTCTTTGTTCTGATTAGGAAATTGGGGTATATTATCAGGCTTATGTGACTGCAGTTCCGGTGCTTTTTGTGGATGTGGAGACATGGCGTGGGTATTACGGGCGCCCAATGTTGCCAATGCTGGCTTGTGCATATCTGTGATTTCGTGATATACTACGGACTCGCGTTTCATTCCAATTTCTTCGTACTTGATGGCTTCATGTTGGGCCTCGTCTGTCGGTAGGTAGGTGGGGTTATCTATAGGGTTCCCAGGACGATATTGGAACATCATGTTCGAGTAAAGCCTCGGTTCCACGTAGGAGTAGACAGAGTCTGAATGCACCGCTGACGGATCGTATTGGGCAATTCCTGAAATAAAAAAAACCTTCTCCATTCAACAAAATTCGGTAATTCGTTTCATTCTTAACAGGCATTTTATGTTGTATTACATATAATTTTATTTTATGTAAACCTTTCGAAATAACAGTGACATTCTTATTTATTTATTGACGATGTATAGGATATATAGTTATTGTATTGGACACGATTAGGGAGATAGATAGCTACTTGTCGCAGCGATCACCATAACACAAAATTTGTGAAAATTAATTCATGATGATGAAATTGCCCCGGTGTTTATTTTAATCCAGTACGATCCTCACTAAAGAGAAATTATCGAGATATAAAAAAAAACAGTGAAATATATGTTTCTGAGATCTTTCAATGCAGTCATCCTAGTTTTATTCATTGTGAATGTATTTTTGTGCGTGCCTGTGTTGATTAATTAAAAAAGGATGCGTTTTCTTATTTATATTTGATTTAAACTAAGACCCCCTACACCAACTCAATAAATCACCAAACTTCCTAAATGTCTTATATAATATATGTAAAAGTGTCTAATGGCTTTGATTTCACATACCTTGGTTTCCGTACTCTTTGTCATAATTCAGATAGGAACTAAAGCGCTCTAATTCCTCCAGGTAGCCTCGCCATTTCTGTGGAGGCGTGTTCTTGAGGCCCGTCACGCGGGACATGCGCAATTGAGACAGATACAGGGGCACGTGCACCACTTCCGGTCCCATGACGCCTGGAGACAATAGCAACACGTGAACAATACATTGGCTAGACCAATACAAATCAAAAGTAGTTACAATATGTAATTAAGAACTATTTTCGATTCATCTTTGACTTAAAGGCGAACAATGTTTTTCGGATGCGTAGGGCTCTTACCAACGGGAATTCATTCGAGTAATATAATCTAACATCGATTGTTATATTAATTTGCGACTCAAATATGAAAAATTATATTTTACTAAATTAAGCTGACGTTTTTGAAATAATTGACATGTTTTGCAGGGAGTTTAATATCCTCAACTATAATTAAATGGAAAGACCATTGATTCTCATATCATCATAGATACTCATAAAGTCATAAAGATTTGTCAGGAGACCACACCATCAAGGATGACTATTCCTATGAGGATCACGTTGTTGCTTGCTTTCTTTCATTTATTGCACATATTGCTTAACAAAAGGCCAATGGTTGCTTTTACTATCGGCAACAGCTTTTAATTTGCTCGTGGAGGTTTCTCTGCTCTGGTTGATGCATTATTGAGTAAATTCTTGGACTCAGAGCCGAATTTTTTACCTTGGAATTTTCGAAGATATCACATCTTCTTCATCAGCTGATCACTGGCTAACTGACGTCACAGTCACATGACCGGTGAAGGGTCACGTGACATGAGGAGACTGTCATACACCCGGGGTAGCTCGAGTCCCTCGTCCCTGTTAAGTGATGGCCGCCGCTGTTTAATCTCAATTGCTTCTTTCACCTTGCGTTTCCATAGATGTTCTTCGGAGGTGAGTACTTTGGTTTTGTTAGGGTCGATCTTGTGACCTGTTTGTTTACAATGTTCAAATATGGCAGAAGAAGTTCGTGTAAGGTGTTCTTTCAATCTAGTGTCTAATTGTCTCGCTGTTTCACCTACATAGTCATTTTTACAGTCCTCACATTGAACATGATAGATCACACCACATTTCTTCATTTTGTCTGTTTTGTCTTTAACTTTGGTGAGGTTCTGTCTGATGGAATTGAAAGGTTTGTGGAAGATGTTGGCTCCATGTTTTTTGAATACTCTAGCCAATACTTCTGAGGTGCCCCTGATATAAGGTATGCCTGCAGTCGGTCTCTTTTGTGTTCCCTTATCTTTGTCTACTGCTTTCTCTTTCTTTTTGGGTAGTCTGAATATCCAATCCGGGTATCCGTTGGTTCTTAAAGCGGATTTCACATGTTCGATTTCATCTTTCTGGTCTTTTTCTTTTGTTATTAGGGTTTTGGCTCTGTGGAGTAGGGTACGTACAACTGATCGTTTGTGTTCAAGGTGGTGGTTGGACTGAAAGTTCAGATACTGGTCGGTGTGCGTCGGTTTCCTGTAAACCGTGGTTTTCGTCGACCCATCGTCTGCCACGTGAACACATGTGTCCAGGAACGGAATACGGCCTTCTTCCTCCTGCTCTGAAGTGAACTTGATATGTTCGTCTATTGAGTTGATGTGGTCCGTGAATTCTTGGATATTGTATTCGTGGATTTTAGTCATGGTATCATCCACGTACCTCAGCCAGAGGGACGGTGGATTCCTTGCAGTTTCCAATGCCTGCTTCTCAAAAAACTCCATATATAAGTTCGCGACTATCGGCGATACGGGAGAACCCATGGCTGCACCTTGCTTCTGTTGGAAGAATTGTTCATTGTATATGAAGTATGTGCTACTAAGGCAGAGGTCTAACAACTCGGTCACTTGTTCAACACTGAGTTCAGATCGTTCGTTGAGTTTGGTGTCTCCAGCCAATTTGTTCTTGATCACTGTGAGTGCTTTAGGTACTGGAATTGAAGTGAAAAGTGCTGAGACATCATAGGATACCAATTTCGTGCCTGGGGGTACCTCAAGATCCTTGATCTTCTGAACGAAATCCACTGAGTTAACTATGTGGTGTTCCGTTTTACCCGCCAAGGGGCCNTTTGAGAAGCAGGCATTGGAAACTGCAAGGAATCCACCGTCCCTCTGGCTGAGGTACGTGGATGATACCATGACTAAAATCCACGAATACAATATCCAAGAATTCACGGACCACATCAACTCAATAGACGAACATATCAAGTTCACTTCAGAGCAGGAGGAAGAAGGCCGTATTCCGTTCCTGGACACATGTGTTCACGTGGCAGACGATGGGTCGACGAAAACCACGGTTTACAGGAAACCGACGCACACCGACCAGTATCTGAACTTTCAGTCCAACCACCACCTTGAACACAAACGATCAGTTGTACGTACCCTACTCCACAGAGCCAAAACCCTAATAACAAAAGAAAAAGACCAGAAAGATGAAATCGAACATGTGAAATCCGCTTTAAGAACCAACGGATACCCGGATTGGATATTCAGACTACCCAAAAAGAAAGAGAAAGCAGTAGACAAAGATAAGGGAACACAAAAGAGACCGACTGCAGGCATACCTTATATCAGGGGCACCTCAGAAGTATTGGCTAGAGTATTCAAAAAACATGGAGCCAACATCTTCCACAAACCTTTCAATTCCATCAGACAGAACCTCACCAAAGTTAAAGACAAAACAGACAAAATGAAGAAATGTGGTGTGATCTATCATGTCCAATGTGAGGACTGTAAAAATGACTATGTAGGTGAAACAGCGAGACAATTAGACACTAGATTGAAAGAACACCTTACACGAACTTCTTCTGCCATATTTGAACATTGTAAACAAACAGGTCACAAGATCGACCCTAACAAAACCAAAGTACTCACCTCCGAAGAACATCTATGGAAACGCAAGGTGAAAGAAGCAATTGAGATTAAACAGCGGCGGCCATCACTTAACAGGGACGAGGGACTCGAGCTACCCCGGGTGTATGACAGTCTCCTCATGTCACGTGACCCTTCACCGGTCATGTGACTGTGACGTCAGTTAGCCAGTGATCAGCTGATGAAGAAGATGTGATATCTTCGAAAATTCCAAGGTAAAAAATTCGGCTCTGAGTCCAAGAATTTACTCAATAAAGCTTTTAATTTGTTCAAGTTTGTTATAACCTCGTTCCAAGTAATGATACTTTAGGTGAAAAAACCCTACCGTCTGTTATAAAGTTTCCCAGCAGGTACATCTCATCAAAAGCTTTCTGAAGCTGCAGTTTAGGGATGTAGTTGGTGCTAATGTTCTGGATTCCCACGCTGATGGTTCTGTCCTTGGGGAACTGCACGTGGCAAGGGAGGCTATTTCCGTCCAGCACCTCCTTGATTGTCTGCTCTTTGGTAACTGTGAGATAATGAAAGCTTAGATGAATGAACTCATTTTTTCACTATGTTATTTCATGTTGAAGCTAACCGGGCTGCCACAAACCTCTCCCATAACGTGACCAAGTTCATACCTTGACAATATACATATTATCACATTCTATACCTTGTTTTCAATGTAATACAAACATTACGTATTTTTAATATTACACATGTGTAAAACAAAATTTTTTTAAGCGTTTTTATTGGCTACAGAATCAATAACTAACCAATCGCATGGCTTTATTTTGTTGAAATGACGTCGTCAACATGAAATGACGTCACGATTTAAGATGTATTTTATTTAGTTTAAAAGCATGTGATAAAAAAGATCTGACACTCGTTGTCATATCATACCATATTTTATTAAACTCGTCCAGGAAATTCGTAAGTAAGCTCGCCAAAGGCTCGCTAACTAACAAAATTCCTGAACTCGTTTAATAAAATATGGTATTATGACAACTCATGTCAAATCCTATATATATTGACGATCTTTATTACACCTAGTTCGTTTCCATTTGGTTTGTAAATGCATCGCTTACTTGAAAGTTTAATATCTTTTATAGACTTAATAACTTTAAACCATATCTCTAATGGTTTTCATTGATTTTCGATACCACGACACTAGCACGTGTGTGCTGTATTCGATTCATGCTTCATGTTTCCATTTTTAGGTCTTGGTACGTTCGTTTGCTTGAGATCGGATTGACGCGCGTTTTTTTTTGCTAAATCAGGGGTTAATGTTAGGTTCGATTAGCCCTTACACTGGTTAAAACTCCAAATACTTTGGAATTTCCCAAAAGATCTGACACTCGTTGTCATATCATACCATATTTTATTTAACTTGTCCAGGAAATTCGTAAGTAAGCTCGCCAAAGGCTCGCTTACTAACGAAATTCCTGAACTCGTTCAATAAAATATGGTATTATGACAACTCATGTCATATCCTATATATATTGACGATCTTTATTACACCTAGTTCGTTTCCATTTGGTTTGTAAATGCATCGCTTACTTGAAAGTTTAATATCTTTTATAGACTTAATAACTTTAAACCATATCTCTAATAGTTTTCATAGATTTTCGATACCACGACACCAGCAAGTGTGTGCTGTATTCGACTCATGCTTCATGTTTCCATTTTCGGTCTTGAAATGTTCGTTTGCTTGAAATCGGATTAGACGCGCGTTTTTTTGTGTTAAATCAGGGGTAAATGTTACGTTCGGTTAGCCCTTACACTGGTTAAAACTCCAAATACTTTGGAATTTCCCAAGCGGTGATCCCAGTTTTAATCAGTTTATGTTTGAAGTTGGTGTTCTGTTTTAAATTTAATGGATAAGAAGGACAATTTATCTGCTTAAGTTTCAAGAGATTCAAGAGTTTCATCGTTTGATATATAGATAAAAAGATAAATTGAAACAAAAAATTGATGTTAGCCTTTACAGTTAACCAACGTACGTTTGTTCTTCTTGACGACGCAGATTTTCTCAGGGTAGGTAAGCGGGATGCTGATCAGTTTAGAGTGATCTCCCATGTCGGCCCTGGCGACCACGCGTCGTTGCCTGGATACCGTTTGAATACGGATTATCTGCGAACCACAGAGCAATAGAATGTTAATAGAATGTTTATCCTGCTTGATAGGAAGACTTCCTACGTAAAATTTACCTCCTCCTACGTAATTTAAAAAACGTTTATTTTTAGATTAGTTAAGATACCGAGCGGTCCACAATTCTTTTGTACAGTCATTTATTAGAGGAACACATTTAATGGAATAAGATTTTAAAACATTATCAATATCAGTAATACATTAAACTACATCAAAGCAATTCTTCTCATTTGAAAGTTATTGCATGAATGGCATTCAGCGAAATTGGCTCCTAATAACATCGGTATTTTTAGATTTATATGCGGTATCGTGTCCCAGGCTAATATCACGTACTTATGTCTTGATCAATTGCGCCAACATATGTAATACATGATTACGTGAATGTCTCTGTTTCTAGCGATAATAAAGGCGTTACGACGCCATAGAAAACTCAGCTGTTATGCTACGGAGACTGATAACATTTGAAATTATGTTTCGAACAGTGACTCACATTATGATCTCAATGCCACCCTTCAAAAGTTAACTATTTAGTCTAAAGAATAGTAAGAATCACTACTATTTAACATTAATTGCAATACTGATATAATACAGCGTCTAAATTTACCTTTGGTACTGTAACTCACCATCTCTCTATCGAACGTGTCTTCCACGATGTCTCCGAAGAATCCTTGACTGATCATGATCACTTGGGGCAGCTCATTACAGAAGCGCTCATAGAACTCGGCCACGGTGTAATCGGTCTTTTCAACATCGAAATCCATCGTTTTCACGAGACGCCTGGGCTCGTGTACGCCTTTAAGACCTGCAGAAACATGGGCATATAATTTGAACTAAGGAAAGATGTTTTGTTTACATAAATTTCTTGTTATTCTTATCTCTAGCACATACAGGCCACATTCCATAAATTCCCTGTAGCTGATATGAAAAGTTTTCCACATACAAAAAAAAATCATCTGAATGATTGTTGTTATACTTCGATATGGTTTTCATTATTATTATTGTTACTATTATTATTAATAAAATTATATATATATTTTTCATAAATAGTACAGCTATTTATGAAATTAATTGTAAGAGTATAATTTGTGGTGATATTATCCTCCGGTGACCGGGTATCTATCGGTTAAGAAAACGAGTAAAATAATTTCTGAATTAATGCAAACAATACAACAATAAACGATTTACAGTCACAGATCTTTTTCAATTCCCGTTAAAGCCAAATTTGTTTATTTACAGCGTGTTGAACCACGCTTAGCCGATAGCTCCATACACCCCCGCAAAACATCCACTACTCGCGTGGTGATCTCGTATCGAGACGTCGCACCGGAAAAGGAGAGTTCTCGATTGCAATAGGCATTAGGCCAACCAAACTTAAAAATGTGATTCACTGAATTTTTTTTTATATAAACTTAAACAGTAATCAAACTTGTTTTATAACTTCTATTTACAATTGACCAAGTTCCTGTTATATCGGTCATTCTTCTTTTGAGCAACATGGGCACATAAAAGTACTCAAGATTTTCCTAAACACAAATGTTCGACATTTGTTCAAATACATTTCGGCATATATCTAACTATTTAAAGATTTCCTGAAATAAACGTCCAATCGGGATGGGGTATTTACCACTGAACATGAGTGTATTACCTGACGCGATGTGCTCGCATGGTTCTTATGCTAGAATTTTTCATGCAACATTTGATGAGAATCAGGAGAAAGTGAAAGTATTTTTGTTGAAAATAAAACAAATAAATGAAAGTGTTGTGTTTACACTAGCGCGGTCGTCTGCTTCACTTTGCAATTTATGTGGACATTTAATGCAGTGGACCAATATCATGTATGGAATATGGATATATTTGAGTGAATTTATATTTTGAAATGCAATTATACATGTGTTTGCAACATATTGATTGTGTAAATATTTATTTTCAAGCGTAGTAATGATAGTGAAACACAATATTCGAGGCGCACGCGTGTGACGTCATCAAGAGATTCTCGTTCTTAATGTAAACTTAATGATCGATACGAGGACCCGCTCGATACGAGGGAGCCGTACGATGTATGAAATACTTACATTAGAAAGTACTTCAGGAACAGTTTAAATACATAGTTCAGTGGAGGAGTAGAATATGCTACACATCTCACAGCTGCTTTTCGACGTTCAATAATACATCATTCGGATTAAATATAACGAAGGTAAAACTCCGATTTTATCAGAAGGAGATCATTTTTATAATTAATTAAAGGACCTTTATTTGATGCAAGTGGTCACTTATGATACATTTAGACACTGGACAAAAAAAGGACTACACAAAACACCAGTGAATACTGGGGTCAGGACATTTGAACGGTTAATGCTAAGCATAAAATTGGTGGTTTAAAACCGGTTTAAGGGCGAAACAAACTAACACTAAGCAAAGCTGATTTAAAAATGAGAATTTTCTGATTGTATCTACACGCAGTTTTTGCCTCGTTTGTAGATATTTTCATGTAATCTCCATTTGTATAAAATCCTCTTGTTTACATAAGCTCACACGTGCACTTTTTAATGACACTGATAGGCCAGATTACATATCGTCTATAATCACATTCTCTTACATGAGTAAATGTGACGAGTAAAGTCCATGATACTGTTCGACCTAAACTCGATTTTGATTCATGATTATTATAGAAGTTCTTAACAGCTTGTTTAAATCAATTTGCATTTATTCTAGTCAGAACTATAGTTGTTAATTGGTAATATGCCAATATGTCGCTGCATGACTGTGCTTCAACGATGTCTTATTAATTTTTCCTAAGATCTTGCATTTGTAATTCATTCAGGTTCTGAAATATTGTTAACAAAGGGGGTTCAGCTTATACATGCAAGTATTTCATGTCTTTGTGCTAAAATGTTATACTTGTTTTTTATGTTATCCATTGAGTAATTAAATTGTTTTTAATGGAACTTTTATTATATGTTTTGCTTTTTTATATTTGGAAAATATAAGCTGGGAGATTAATACTTATTTAAACTTGTGTTTGGTGATGCATTCTGAGCTAAATATTTGATTAAGCGAACCATCAATTGGTTAAAAAACCAATGCTTAGGGTTGTCCGTCGATGACTCAACTTCTAATCAGTGCATTTGTTTAATAACTATGTTGTATATATTTTCTGGTATCGCATAAGCAATTGATCTTTTTCTTCAATAAAAGACTACTGGAGATGAACGAAAGTTCGCTCTTAATAATGTCTCTAGAGCTGCATTGTTCCTCGATCACATGAAACGAACGTAACAGCAAATAATACGTTTGACTTTTATACTGCTACTGAATCAAAACAATGTTCTCAATGCAAACATTTTCAAACGTTTTATACAGTTTAATGACTAATATTGTGTTGTAATTCTTTCGACCCAGCCCTGAACAGTATTGACAAAAAACAACCAAAGAGTGAAAGTATGATTCTAATTGAATTGCGACTATACTTCTTGCATACACTATTTAGCTCTTGATGTCAGCTTTTGATGAGATATGACTTACGGACGATACATTTGTCACATACGATGCTTACGTTTTTTTTTTATTTTACAATTTTATATGTTTATGAGTTATTGTGATATTCAAACCTTGACACAGTTCATTTAAGACGCTCATGCATGTCGATCCCAGTTGCATCGAAAGCGATCACATAAAAACTTATATGATATATCAATGCCCAATATATGTCATTATTTAGTGTTTGCAATGGATCTTCTTAACACTGTTCGGTAATATTATCCGTTGTTAATCCGATGATATAAATATACTTTTATTGCTTAAAAAGTAATGCTGTCACTTAAGATATTGCATTCACATAGCTGCATTTATAAAAATAGAATTTCTAAACCGAAACAATGTATGGAACTCAGTAAAATGGACATACGTATCTATTTTATATATGTCAAACTTAATGATTCTCAGTTAAAGAATATTTATGTGTTTTATTAATATAAGGATTTAATGTTGTACGTATACTTTTATCTAGAGTTTGGAAAGAAAGGTAAGGCTATCACGAAAACGCATAAGATGATGTTTCCCTGTAAATTGACATTTGGGGACTATCATATTAAAGCAGACAGTGACTGCAGGATTTCAGGCAAAATACTGGAGTCACTGAACCATAGTGCTCGCTTACTGAAATAGCCGTCTTTTCTGCACACTAATTTTCAATATCATTATTTAGTTATGATAATTTTAAGCAAAATATTTTAACCTGCTTCATATATTTCATAGTGTTTCCAAATCATATTATCTGAAAATGGCCAATTTATTAAAATATTCAAAAGCATTTTCATGCATTTTATTTAAAAAACGCAAACTGGTGACACCTGTGTTTTCATGTACAACAGTAACAATAGTGAAAAAACTGAGATTGTCCATGCGATGTTTGACTTCCCCTCTTAGTTTACAATTTATGTTAAATATATTATATTATTTATATTAAGGGGTGTTGCGGCAGTTTATTTAACCGAGGATATATTTATGGCAACACCGATGCTATTATCACAACCCAATAGTTTTGTTATCAGAATCATCACAAATTAATGACCGAGTAGGTTCATAATAGGTACTCAGTGGTTCGATCCCAGGTACGGTTAACCTTTTTTTTATTCTGTTTTTCTTTCTTTTATTTCACTCTTGTTTTTTTTCCTGGAGCTATTTAGTCCTGTTGTTTACATTNCCAAATGCAGACCGAGTACTCAAAACAATAACAACGCTTAATTTGGAAATGGAAGAATACCAGGTAAACATGTTAAGTCTCGGTTCCCGTCATCGTGGACATATTTTATTCATAGATGAATATGGTATAAATATGATATAGCACGCTTTGACATAAAAGTTTAAGTATTAAGTCTCACCATATTTGCTCGTATATAACACTTAAACTCCATAGTTTAGATTTTTAAGTAATCAAACTAAGATGTCGCATAATAAATTATGTATATTACATTATGTCAACAAAACAGGTCACTTTAACGACCGTTATCCGTAATAATCAATATGCAGAGAAAAGAGTGCAGAACACAATTGATAAAAAGCCTCTAAAACAATATTTTATATATAGATACGATATTTTATGTGGTGAATTTAAACACTAAGTGGAAGATCCAAAGGGAGGGCTAGACATTCTTTAAACTAAGTTGTTAAATAACCTTGTTTTCAGTCCAAGTGGTTTTGTTCAATTGTTAAACGGAAACAGTGTACACACTTATTTACCTTAACATAATGCAACTTTAAAAAGATAACAAAGGTATGGTCACCTGATTTCGATTCCGGTTTAGGAAACATGACGTTAACGATTCCTTGGTGTGACATCATCACACTTCTAATAGAAATGTCCAAATCGGAAAAAGTATCCATAATAACGCCGACGTCAATACGTCTGATTTCACAACGGCATTAACGTTTTACGTCAGGTTTAATTACGCACAGAAACACACTACGTACATAGCAATGCGCATTATATTAAATCGCCTAATAAAATATAGCTTAAGTGAATGCACACACATTTTCGAATTAACATTTTAAAATAAAAGAAACGCGTGTCATCATGTTTATATGAAGGAATATATGTAAGGCAAAGTTTACAGTGTTTAAACTCATTCACCCGGATGTTACCCGTGTAATAGATGTTATCTATATAGGTCAAATATAGCAAATAACTAAAACGTTTATCTTACTCAACTTACCAAAGTATTAATAACCTACTCAATAGGTAAATAAATTATACAAAGTTTTACCAATGTGAACCATATTACCATTCATTTAACACGTTTTACGAACTAAGTTTGTAGTTTAATGCAATCGATAAAAAGCTCTATAGCAATGAACAGTACACCACAAAATGTCGCTCACACTCTATTATTTCAAATTAATTAAACACATACCCATGTTCATCTTACTTAAGTTCTTCTAAGACCTACGTTCAACATTAATATAACCATCCTTTAATACCATATGCCGTGCTGCGTTGACTAGACTTGTATTATTCCACGCTATAAATTCCAAGTTGTCCATACGTATCTCCTTATATAAATGATTGGGATATTATGCATTTTGTCAAATATAGCTGTACCGATTATGGTATCTACGAAAGCAATAATTACTTACGCCAACGCCAGTAGATGTGTGAATAAACCTGTAAAACTGAATCACTTGTAGACCACATTACTTTGCAATGGAATGATATTAAACTTACTGATCTGCTACCTATGAATGAGCTCCACTTTTTTTCTGAACTGTACCTTATTTAAATATGTTAGCATCACTTGTTTTGCAAATGTGACAATATATGCCCAGTTTATGCATTTATCTGGTGTTGATTTTTTTATTTATATGGTATAAATCATTGCACAATAAAATTAACAAAAATCATTCGAAACGCCCACAACAAAAGAAGAACAATCTTATACTCTAAAATAATCGATAAAACCTTTAAATAATTAAACTGTGTTACATTGAATAAAAGAAATTCTTAATTCATGGACACAATTGCGTTATGTCAAAGAAAATAANTTTTAATTCTGTATGGATACTTTTATCTCGTTTTTCTTAATCATATTATCTGAAAATGGCCAATGTATTACTTTTATTAAACACATGCAAACTTTTGATACCTGTGTTTCCATTTACAATAATAACAATAATAAAAAGACTGAGCTTGTCTATGAGCTATTTGACTGCCTCCCCCAGTATATTACAATTTATACTAAATATATTATGTTAGTTTTATTAAATAACACAAGGACGAACTATTCAATACCAAATGCAGATCGAGTACCCCAAGCAATAATAACGCTTAATTTGGAAATGCGAGAATACCAGGTAAACCTGTTTAGCATCGGTTCCCGTCATCGTGGACATTTTATTCATTGATGAATATGTTATGAAAATGATATAGCACGCTTTGACTAAATATTTAAAGTATTAAGTCTGACCATATTTGCTCGTATATAACACTTAAACTGCCTAGTTTAGATTTTTAAGTAACCAAACTAAGATGTCGCATAATAAGTTATGTTTATGTACAGTTTGTCAACAAAACATGTCACTTTAACGACCGTTATCAGTAATAATCAACATGCAGAGAAGAGAGTGCAGAAAACAATTGATAAAAAGCATCTAAAACAATATTTTATATATAGATACGATATGTTATGTGGTGAATTGAAACACTGATTGGAAGATCCAAAGGGAGGGCTAGACATTCTTTAAACTAAGTCTTCAAATAACCTTGTTTTCTGTCCGTGTTTTTGTTTTTCAATTGTTCAACGGAAACAGTGTTCATAATAATTTACTTAAACATAATGCAACGTTAAATCGATAACAAAGGTATGGTCACCTGGTTTCGATTCCGGTTTAGGAAACATGACGTTAACGATTCCTTGGTGTGACATCATCACACTCCTAATAGTTATGTCCAAATCGGAAAACGTTTCCATAATAACGCCGACGTCAAAAACGTCTGATTTCACAACGGCATTAACGTTTTACGTCAGGTTTAATTACGCACAGAAACACACTACGTACAGAGTAATGCGTATTATACTAAATCGCCCAATAATATTAGCTTAAGTGAATACACACACGTTTTCGAATAAACAATTTTAAATAAAAGAAACGCGTGTCATCAAGTTTGTATGAAGGAATATATGTAAGGCACAGTTACAGTGTTTAAACTCATTCACACGGATGTTACCCGTGTGATAGATGCTATCTATATAGGACAAGTATAGCAAATAACTAAATCGTTTATCTTACTCAACTTACCAAAGTATTAATAACCTAATCAATAGGTTTATTAACATACTTATGTTATACCTCTCTACAAATTTGAGATAAATAATTTTAAAAAGTTTTACCAATATGATTCATGTTACCATTCCTTAAACACGTTTTACGTACTAAATTTGTAGTTTAATGCAATCGATAAAAAGCTCTATAGGAATGAACAGAAAAACACAAAATGTCGCTCACACTCTATTATTTCAAATTAATTAAACACATACCCATGTTCTTCTAAGACCTACGTTCAACATGAATATAACCATCCTTAAATACCATATGCTGTGCTGCGTTGACTAGACTTGTATTATACCACGCGTATAAATTCCAAGTTGTCCATACGTATCTCCTTATTTAAATGATTGGGAGATTATGCATGTTGTCAGGTATACCTGTACTGATTATGGTATCTACGAAAGCAAAAATTACTTACGCCAACACCAGTAGATGTGTGAATTAACCTGTAAAACTGAATCACTTGTAGACAACATAACTTTGCAATTGAATGATATAAAATTTAATGATCTGCTACCTATTTATCTATTACACATTTTGTGCTAACGAATGTATGATCGGTTCCATGACACAACTATTGTTCATGTAATCAGTGCTTAAGTAGATCATACTTTTCAACTTGAAGATTGTGTAAATGGTGCGTTTGGTGTCATAGCGGCATAAGTAATAGCAACAGTATCTGAACATCGGCATCGCTCGACAGGAACGTTCATTACTTGCCCACTTCAGAACCGGGATACCGCCGTTACGTTATGAGAACGGACCGGTATATATCTAGTCTGTAGAAGAAAGACTTTTCAGGTTCTGTAACTGACTGTCTTGAATGAGCTCCACTTTTTTTCTGAACTGTACCTTATTTAAATATGTTATCATCACTTGTTTTTCAAATGAGAAAGATATTGTTCAAACAGTATAAATTGTTTTTAAAAAAGGTCATTATCTTATACCATGCGCTTTCGACAATAAATAAATAAATATATA
>VMBQ01003120.1:90605-110933 GCA_007657795.1 Dreissena rostriformis
TATATATCCAACAGCGTAACAAATTTAAAAAAAAGATAATTATCTTATACCCTAGCGCTTTCGACCATACGTCTTCTTCAGGGTTGTATACATATATGAGTTCAAGATTCATAAGTTCGAATGCACAATCGAACAAGTATTGCTAATTGTTCTCGTATCCTTTTAGGATCCAGTGTTTTTGAAAGAATATTCGTTGGTGTTTTTATAATTTTTGACATAGCTTAACATATTGCAGATACTGAAGATAAAATATAATATTCACGGTATGATATGGCACAACTACTATCATATAACATGTCACGTTTGATAGCCATTGAAGGTGTTTTATTGACTTCCTTGTTGTTTAGACCTCACTAAATAGCGAGATTTACACAGTGCTAAAAGGTAATACTTTTCCGTTTAGCATTCTCTACTTTATTGTTTTCAATTAAGGTACGTTTGCTTTCTATGCATCGTTATATGCATGGTAACTGAGTTTTTTAAATATTTATTTTATTTTAAAAAAGGCTTCCATAAATAAATGTCTACCGAAGTTTCCTTTGATTTCATGTTTGAGCCAACATATTGCACGAATCAGATACGTGTAACTGTTTCACAACGGTGATTTAACGTTCATAATCAATAAACATGACATGATGGTCACACGCTGGAAATTTCTTAGAAAACGAAATGAAAAAAATAATATTGACGCATTTAAGTGGTTAAAACGGGGTTAATGAAACGAGAAAAACTGAACGCATTTAATCACTGTATACTATTTTGATGACTAAGTTTTTTTTCCATCCCTTATTACATTTAAACATAACATTTGCGAGAATGATGATGAATATAATAATCGTACCAACGCATGATTAAATCCCTGTCATCTATGATTGTTCGATAACGCCATGATAATTGTTTTAGATTTTTCTCCATGTTTAATCTTATATTATGAATGTATAATATGCGCTATGTATTAATATTTCTTGCAACTTTCTTTACAAATGGCATTTGTATCCTATATTTGATGACAGGGATTTAAGCATGCGTTGGTACGATTATTATATTCTTTATCATTCTCGCCAATGTTATGTTTAAATGTAATAAGGAAGGGAAAAAACTTAGTCATGAAAATATCATACAGTGATTAAATGCGTTCAGTTTTTCTCGTTTCATTAACCCCGTTTAAAGCACTAAAATGCGTCAATATTATTTTTTTCATTTCATTTTCTAAGAAATTTCCAGCGTGTGACCATCACGTCATGTTTATTGATTATGAACGTAAAATCACAGTTGTGAAACAATTACACGTATCTGATTCGTGCAATATGTTTGCTCAAACATGCAATTTAAGGAAACTTCGGTAGGCATTTATTTATGTAAGCCGTTTTTAAAACAAAATAAATATTAAAAAAACTCAGTTACCATGCATATAACGATGCATAGAAAGCATACGTACATTAATTGAAAACAATAAAGTAGAGAATGCTAAACGGAAAAGTATTACCTTTTAGCACTGTGTAAATTTCGCTATTTAGTGAGGTCTAAACAACAAGGAAGTCAATAAAACACATTGAATGGCTATCAAACGTGACATGTTATATAATAGTAGTTGTGCCATATCATACCGTGAATGTTATATTTTATCTTCAGTATCTGCTATATGTTAAGCTATGTCATATAGTTTGCTGTAAGTCGCATTCTTAGCAATCAATTATTTGATAAGTTTTAACTTTTCCGGTCTTTTCTTTATGTATTTAATAAGTACGATATTAGTGACGATAATGTACTCTGAAACAATGGTGTAATGATGACGTGTTTGGATTCATAATTATTTACTGTTACATGTAATAAGACGGTCCTGAATTATTTTATTGTTTATGAGCATCAACGGAATGTGTCATACAATAATTATTGCTTGTTCTTCCATAAACTTGTTTATTTTATTGGTAGATATTTTTGCAGGACTTACATTTGTAGTAAGACATCTATTGGGTGATATATGTTAGGGATATATACATGATAGACGTCATTTTGTCCATGCGTGCGTGCTTGCGTCCGTGCGTGTTTCCATTCGTCACAAACTCTGCTCAACTCCTCGTACATATTGGGATTTCGTAAAACATTAACAGAATAATTGTCTCTAAGTATTAAGGCGAATAGTTCCGCGATTGCGTTATTTTAAAGAAGTTAATTCAGTTTGTTTAAAGTATCATTTGAAAGCATCTGTACGCATTCACGAACATTTTTGCGAGCGTGTATCGTCAAACTGTTAACAAAATAATTATCTCCAATGGCGGCATCACATATTATCCAGGTATTGTGATTGCAATATTTTAAAGAGCTTTCTCCATTTTTTCAAAGAAATACATATACAGGCTTCTATGACCAACGCCTTCAACATTTTGCGTGATATTTGTATGAAACGTTTACAAAATAATTATATGCAAGAGCTTCCGCGAATAATTAAATCGTTTTGAGATTGGGTTAAGGAGTTATTGTCATTTGTTTTAAAGAGCATATTAAAGCTTCTGTATGCAACCCCTCATACATTTCGCGTGCAATTTTCATTATTATTTTACAAAATAATCTCTCAGTGATGAAACAAATATGGTTGAACGATAATGCTTTTTGAGGGGTTATCGGCCTTTGTTTATCGGCCCCAAACCAAACTGCAAAAGTAGGCTTAGGGCTATGTACCATACCCCGCGAAAAACCATTGAGCTACAGAATCGCCAAACAGCATAACAGCAAACCTGGGAGAAGACGGACATTCAGCCTAAGGTTGAACGACGCCGGGCGGTTTAAGCCAGAGTCAACTGGAAGCCGTCAGGCCGGCGACCATCGTCTCCTCCAGACCGCAACAACCATCGGTGCATGAATTGTCCGAACCAAGTACGGGACCGGAAAAACCGCGCGAGTTGCCGCATAGATGATGAAGTTCAACCCCACCATCGTAAGAGTCAGCGAAAAATGTTGGACGTGTTCTTGGCAAACGCAACTGAATTACCGCTGTTATTATGGCATGTGCAGAAGGATGCAGCAGACACCCATCGGATAGCTAAGATGCTTTACAAGTTGGCACAAAGGGCGTTCATCGGATGAGAGGCGCACGGACCACGGATTATGACAGCCGCTCTCCTTACGAACAGGAAGAGGATCAACATGGACATAATAAAGTAGTAAGCCCTGACGAACGACAGAGAAGAGGACGATAGAAAAACATCTTTACAACAGCTATGAACCAACATAAAATACATACCAAAACTTGCTGGTTTACAAGAAATGTTTTTTTAATCAATAAAGATAATCTACCGGTAAACAAGATATTCTTTTCGTTTTTGTGTCACCTTGAATTGCTCATCACCATGCCCTCAAAAGGTTATCATCATCAACAACACAACCATCATCATTATCAACATCACCATAACTTTCGTAACAATCACTACCAGAACTTCAAACAACGCCATGCTCAAATTAAATATGCACTCATTTTCATCAAAACAAATATGCGAAGCATCCTCATTAAAGGTTCGTGTATCAGCACCATTCATATATATCCGCATTGTTTTTAGTATTTTCATCATAAATGTTTTTATTCGATGGAGACGTTTTTTTTGTATTTCTTCTTAAAGTACCCGTATAGATGCAATAAATCAAATATAGTGATATTTAATTACTCATTGACATAATTTTGAAACAATTTCGTACTTACTGTCCGTTGAAATTCAAACATCCATCTAGTTGGTTTATTTAAAAAAAAACTGTTTTTCTTTAGGGTCAACATAGTTAATACAATTTATGTAATTATTATATCTTATGCTTGGACGCATGGATTGTCGCACAAAGTTCAGTGTATTTAAGTCATAAGTAATTTAAGATATATCCATATCATTAAATTCTCGAAACATGTTATACTAATAAGACGATATTAAGTTGGTAATAACCATACATCTGCTTGGAGCAATCACATATATTAATTTGATCAGAAAGCAAAGACTTATTGTTGTTGTTTTTTTATACTAATAAACAGTATTAAAAAAACATCAGAGGTTCGTAGTATTTATCTTATGCAATTTAATGTGGCAATTTATGGAAAGTAGAACATGCCGTTGTTATCAACAGTTAGATGACACGTCATTCAAATTTAGTGAACACAATTTGGTGTTAAAAAAAGAAAAGGCAATAATGAGATTCCGTACATAACATGTTGATAGGTATTATATTTGGAGTTTTGGAAGCAAATTTATCAACCAACAATGAACGAATTAATGTTTGCCCTTACATATCGACCCACATTAAACATTGACGTAATCCATAGGCAAATAATTAATGATGTACACAGCTTAAACGCCATAAATGAAATAAAACGACCCATCCCAACACACGTTATATAGCAACATATGGAAACTATTGAGGATAAATTCCTGTCATGTTTGTCAGCGTATAACATCTTGACCTCATACCTAATACCCATTCGATTAGACTGCATTGTTAAAACCCCTGTCCAGCGAAAATAATGCAATGTACGCAGAAATAAGTTATATTTCCTACAAATTATTGAGTCGGTTAAACGAACCTTGTTTAGTTTATGTTCGATAAAAGCACTTGAAGTACGCATGGTACAAAATGTAGACACACGTTTGCACATTTATAGACCCTATCTTTGTAATAATAACGAAATCGTTNTAGAATACTATATAATGTTTAAGACTGAATTCGCGTATGAAAAATATTTAAATTGCATCAAAACTAAAAATCACACACAAAATTTATAAAAAGATTTAGACTTAGCGCCCATAAACTTGAAATAGAAACTGGTAGATATAATAACATTTCAAGAAACCAAACGCACATGTAGACTATGTAACTCAAACGTTGTTGAATCTGAATATCACTTCTTTCTAACTTGCGCAATCTATAAAGATCTACGAAAAAAATATTGTATTCGATCAAATTGTCCAAATTAACGAAATTTAAAAACATACTCTCTTGTCAACATAATAAAGTCATTAAGAATGTTGCCAGATTCATAACTGATGCCATGAAACTCCGTGAGGAAAAAAAACAAGCATTTGCTGCTTCTCAAATAAATAGTGTATGTAACCCTAATTATTTTGTCTATATATTACTTGTTTGCTCTTTCTTTTTCTTTTGTTGTTGTTGTTAGTAGGTACACGTTTGTACATAATGTTTGAACACTTTCATTGTAGTTTGTTTTTGTTTATTTGCATGATTGTAATTGTATTGTACTGATGCACTTTGATTATACTCTGTTTACTTGTATGTAAATGGTCAAAGGCGTTTTGCCGATATACCAAATAAAAAACTTAAAACTATTAAACTCAACGTTTTCCAGTGTACGTAAAATACAAGATAACAGCGGTGGCCAAACGGCCCCGCTGCAACAAGAAATTGTTACCTATCTGTATAGTGGTCTCTTGTGTACTGACTTAATTTCTAATACAAAAAGTGACTGTTAATATTCCCATTTTACACTAGACGCTAGTATGTAATACAATGTAAGATGCATAACTTAAACAGGAAACATTCAGCTTTTTAACTAAGGAGTGTATTTTTATAAATGAAATATATGCCTGGGCTTGTTTTTTCAATGTAACTATGAGGAAAATTGTCTGGATAAATAAATTAATAAATTGACCTTAAGGCCACACCATTAAATCGTTGTTTTTTATAAACATAAGGCCAACCAATGAAATTGTCATTTTTGTAAATAAATGATTTTCTCAAAATTAATGTTAACTCAATCAGGTTATTACGTCACAGTATTTACTTTATGCTAAAATATTACATAGTATTACTATTAAATGGAAAAAATCGGCTCAGCTGGGCCAATATATTACCTTTTGCCACGGTCGATCGCGGGACGTCAAATAATCAAAATAGCGTCTAAATTGAATATATAGACTAAGTCATCCAGTCACAAATAAATATAAGCCATACTTTACTGAATAACGCAAAAAAACTATACAATGACATAGCTGCAAAAATGTTTTTATTACTAAATTAAACACACAAAATGATCAATAAAAATTACGTTTGTGCAGTTTCATGGCATTTGTTTTACTATTTTACTTCATTCCACGCAGTGTTAAGACCTTAACTTTTCAGTTAATATGTTCTTTTAAATACCTGTACTTGAAGGTTGTATATTTAATTATTTAGACAAATAAAGATATTGTGTACACTGATATAGTTGTACGTTATCATGGTTACTTAAGAATGTAATGTTTTTTTAAGCCTTATTGACTGACACTTAATTTAAAAGCCCTCGAAAAACATCGGACCGTTTAATAGGCAACGGACCGATTACAGATGTCAGACCCAGCTTTGCTGTTTATTGTTGCTTAAGTATTTATCCATCTGTGTAGAATCAATTTACATTTATTATTTCTCCATTGGCCTCGCCGTTATACTCTATCCCACCATTATTGTGGACGTCGTCATGAATATTGTGTCTTAACTGAGGGATAACAATAAAAGAACCCCCATACAATGTTTAATCTATTGACAAAAATATATCCGACCTCCTCCACATTTGTTTTTATTTGTACACATTTGTTTATAATTCATTCATTCACTTATTAAACCGTTATTCGCCGCACATAAAGCATATTGTAATTACACGTCGTATTAAATTCGAATATTTCTACGTGTTCAACAACATATTCCACAAGCATTATTGTTTTTACATGCGGACGTTCAACATAAAGATATTGAGATTACCTTTACGAAAATTTGGTGCTGATTATGACGAATTGTTATGAAAAATCATAATCTAATAATATATCTAACGAGGACAATTTTTATTTATAGAACTATTCGGTATTTGAATTGTCGTATGATAGTCGAACAGATTTCGTTGGTACTATTGTGCACCTGATGATAGTAGACCATGCCTTGTATTGCTGATATCAATAAATCAGGAATCACCTTGTCAATGTTTATAAATATATGTGTCATAAAGACATGCTTCATGTTTTGTTACAAATGTATACTGAATATTTCGTAGGAAATTCGTTCATTTATGTTAATGCCCATACTGTTTATTAAATATTACAATATAACATGACGTGTTAAAACGTATTGACGACATGATTTTTTACAAACAAATATGTTACCAAATAACAAAACAAATCAATAAATCTAGCGGTTTTTCCGTCTCACTTTTGAAACTAATATCTTACACTATCCACTCTTATTAGTGCGACATGTATGACGCTTTTAAGAGAGAATGCATAACATTTGTTTTTGACATTGATATTTACAAACTAGCTAATTGGTAACATTTTTATCAATACATATAATATACCGGTAAACACGTTATTTTTTATATATCCTGAACAGCAGTTTCATCACATAATCATGCCCTCGAAAAGTCATCTTCATAAACAACACACTCATCGTCATCAACATAATTTTAAACTCTACACATACTTAAAACAATCTTCTTAAATAAATCGTTTTCATCACAAGAAATATACAAACAGCTTAATTGAAGTTTCTTTTATAACCACCATCAATAAATATTCACATTTGTATCATTTTTTAAACATTTGTAAACGATCTAGACGAAATATTAATTTCTTCTTTAAGTACCTGGTTATAGGCAATACATCATATATAATGTTCAATTACTCATTTGCGTGATTTGTAACCATGTTGAATTTGATTCTCGTTGAAATTCGAAGAATTCCTCTAAAAATTCGAAGAATTCCTCTAGTTATATTACTAACAAAATACTAATTGCTTTAGTGTCAACATATTTAACACTATTTATGTCATTTATTCGTCTTATACAAGGAGTAAACCATATACTTACTGACATAAATCCTCAAGACTTGTAATAATAGGACGCCATTCATTTTAGAATAATGCTGATAGTGTTCTTTAAGAAGGTAATAACAATATATCTGCGTGGAGCAATCACGTGTATTAATTTTAACAGGAATCCAAGGCACGTTTTGTCACTAAGGAACAGTTTTTTTGCAAAAGATAAATATTATTTATGTGTCTTACATCAAAAAGACAATTTATCGATCGTAGAAAACGCCTCTGCAATCATCAGTCAGTTGTTTGCAGACACGTCATTGTTATTTATGAACTCATTTAATTTGTATTTAAAAGAAAAAGCAATTATATTACTGGGCTCTTTAACAAAGTGCTGGGTATAAGATGTGAACTTTGACACCAAGGTTAAAAATCTACATTTAAATAATTTCTTTATGACCATGCAAATCGACCCACATAAAATCATTACCGTAATCCAAAGGAACGTTGGCGATTGTCTGAGCTTCAACAGCGTAACAACGAGAATATTACGCTGCTATAGGATAAAGATGAAGTCGATAACTTGATCTTTATCATAGACCCAATTAATATTCTATTCATTCTATTTTCCTGCGATTGTTTTTGTTTTAATCGTTCTTAAAAAGAGACAATCTTGCTTTTATGTTGCTGATGTTTTGCGATTCGATATGTTGAAAAATATATATATATATATATAATTCCGCGAGAACTGTAGACAATAGTCCACAGAGAATCCAAGATGTTATTCATCCAACAACCTTTTAAACAAGTGTCTATATTACGATAGTTTTTCAAATATAGATTCCAATAAAAAAACGTGCAATCAGCCAATTACAAAATGTTACAATTGCGTGGTCTCACAGGGGAAAGCATTAGTGTTTACTTTCAAAAATTGAGCGACCATGCGATCGTAGAAGCAAAAAATCATTTTGTCAGATTTGAAAGTGATCCTGTTCGTGAGGAGCTTATGAAAATGACAGAAACATTCAAAAGTTAAATGTAGAAACCCGAGAAATATCACTTAGAGAGAAACGTTGATCCCATCGGCAAATATGTTATTTAAGGCAAGTGGCCTAATGATTACACAAGACAATACAACACCACAGCAACACACTATATAAACCATGATTGCACTCTGATCACTGCCATGGAATGGTAAAGGCGAAGCATATGAGGTGTCATATGAAGCAGTTTCAGTTACATTTAATAACTCTTTGACAATATGTTCATGAAAATTACATAATTGAAAAATTAAAACCTACTGCAAACAGTGTAACTATCTGGTGTTGATAACATCAATGTGTTACTAGATTTTGTATCATACTGCATTACAAATATGAGCGTTGTTGCGGTCGTTTATTAGAATCAAATGCAATTATTTAAGTGCTTTGTTTCTTCAGTCCAAAAGATGTTCAATAGCGTTGAAGATGTCACACGATTTCAAGATTTAAGATCGTCGTCACTGAAACCAGGTACGTTAGGATCAAAGTAGGCAAGAAATATGAATAGTTCTAAAGCAAACACACGTGCTATAATTTTAACACATAATAGAAAGCTTATATACAAAACGCATCTTTTAGTTGAATGACTTTAAGTTACAGTCTTTACTTCACACTTTAAAAAAAGGACGCACATTACTTGTTAATACTACACGTACTCTGGTTCGGTTTTATATCATGTTCATGAAAGCAATTAATTATAATTGATTTAATTCGGTGTAATTTATAATCAAAATTAATCATCCCTGTTTTAGTATAACACAGATTTCCCTAAGTGTCGCAAGTACCCAGTCATAACATAAAATTGCAAATACAGCTTATCTGAAGTGAGTTATACATAGTTTATGCTATCAGTTGCATTTGAAATAGGTTAGTTATTATATTCTGGTTTTGTATATACCGCCCATGCATGTGTCTTATGGCAGTATTTATCAATATATGGACCCATGCATATTGTGCTATAATTACTTTTATGTTATCTAATTGTCTTCTGCCTTTCAAAGTATAGCAATTTACGGCATTTACTGATAAAGTTCAACAAATCTTAAATATATCAAACAATTATACCCCAGAAACTTCTTTTTCTTATTCACAACTTATATAACAGAATTCCAACTATATACAACACACGATCAAACGGATTAATCAACTTTTATCATTGTTGCTGGATTTAAACCTTATTTTTAGTTTATTTTGTTGATTAACAAACTGGTGTATAATAATATTTATATCATTAATATATGAATTATGCTTAGTCAGTTTCGCTTTTATATATGTTTTTATGCAATGTTTGATTCTTCCAGTAATGACAATGAGTAGACATCTAGTGTGTCTTGCATTTACAGTAATTGGAGATGACCTTTTTAGCAATATCGTTTTACTTGACCTCATATGTGATTTGTTTTAAGTTGATTATGATACATTCGCTTAAAATCGACTATACTGTTTCTTTGTTATGGCCTTAATTTTCGTTTTCGTTTAAGGTAAAGTATATTAAGTTATCGATAATAGTGAACTAGTGTGGTAATCAAATACTTATATTTACCTATTATTTGGTTTTAGATAACAAGCTTCAAATGAGGACAGCTTTATAAGTTTACAAATAATACACCCACTTTCGCTTTCGACTTTGGTATGTGATATTACAAATTTAACAACTGCTGAAATGATGGCATTAATAATTTTTTGTTTGTATATTTATTCATGATTACATACTTTGTAAATCATGCCACTCTTTCTATGTTAAACATGCTTTGTCATTATTGTATAACTATGTTGTTCGAATCTTTGATATCGGAGGAAATAAAGAATATATATATATATATTATTCGAATAAATCAGATTTTGTTGAAATGAATATGTTTTTAATTTAATATTACTTTTAACAAAACTATTATATTTAACCTGAGAGCATCAAAGCTCAAATTATTTAAGACATGTCGATTTAATTTCCATCTAAGTACTTAATGGATCGATGTTAGCAAGAGCCACATAATTGTAACTTACGGAGGCCCAGTGAAATAATAAAACAAACAACAACTTGTCATTGAAAATAACAGGTGCATAAATTAGTCTTAATACATAATGTCGAAAGGATGCCAACAACACAAAACTACGTGGTTATCGTATGAAAGAAGAACGTATATTTCTCAACATGAAAGGAGTAGGATAGGTTTTCAATATAAGACCTAAATCATATAAATTATTTCCGATCTTATATTTTGATCAATTAGAGATGTCATCTGATGTTACTGCTACAATTGACACATTGTTACATTCTCTTTTACACCTGCCATTTCTTTTCCTGTCTGATACAGAGCCGAACCATAGGCTTACGCATCACGTGTCACCCACTATCGTGCTAATAACTTTTCATTTATTTTCCCTGTCTGATACAGAGCCGAACAATAGGCTTACACATTACGTGACACCCACTCCACATCACGTGACACCAACCCTCGTGCTCATACTAACGTACATGCGCAGTGGATCGAGCCTTACCGGAGATATCTTGCAACAAGCAAACGGGGCATTCTACGTGTATGAGCCGTTTCATGCGCTTCAATACGCAATGGAGCAGACCAATTTAACAATTCTGGACCTGGCAAACGGATCAAAAAGGTATTCCCTGAGTGATGAGACTTGTTCACTGAAAGATTTGGTATATTGCGATGCATACCATTACATAATTTAACGTAATAGAGTGTAGCATAGGAACACATATATTCAAACATTATAATTAAAAAAAAGCATTTAAAATATAAAACAGGGGAACAAGTAAATCTTGTCGAGTCTGTGGCTTTTAGATCAAACTTATAACCTTTTCATATATCGGCCGTTCTAGACTGTGCACATGAGACCATTGACTTGATGTTATGTAGGTTATCCGGCTGTTTTGAGCAATTGTTCATAAAACATGTCGAGGTGGCGTAGTGGATATGGTATCCGCAAGAAATCAGAAGGTCCTAAATTCTAGTCCTTTTCGGGAGCATGCTCAAGACTATTCCTTAACAAGAGATGTTTTTGGCATGTTTAGAAATTATCTCAATTTAAAGCTGATTACTTCCCTTGGATTGTGCTTTTTGAGCTTTGACCTTAAAGCATGACCTTGACCTTTTACCACTCAAAATGTGTAGCTCCATGAGATACACATGCATGCCAAGAATCACGATGCTGTCATCAATAATGCAAAAGTTATGACAAAACTTTAAGGTGTATTAAAGTTTTGGACAGACTGAATGACAGACAGACAGGCCAAAAACAATACAACTCCCTTTTTTAAATGGGGCATAAAAACTGAGTACTGGTTTAAACAATTAATTAAACAAACATATATAAAAAAATCGCGTATTCAAACGTTTTCTTTCTTAAATTTCTTTTAATGGAATTAGACAATGACAAATTAATTTGCCAAGAATAAAAAAAACTTATTCATTTAACTTTGGGTTAAAGTATTAAGATTTGGACTGCATGCTTATTTTTAGTTTGCAAACTAAAGTTATGAATCTCAATCTTAAAAGAAATTGTAACGTGCTGCATACCAGACATCTTTCCAAGTTATGAATTACGAAATCGAGGTTCGGACAGAACAATTAGTTACATTGTTATTTTTTTTTACATTTTAATGGCTGATAGGCTGAGAACCGCCTATCAACAAGTGTTTCGGCCCTTTAATCACAAAACACTCCAGGCGGCGGGCCCGCAGTGTTGATCAGACACTACGTGTTGGTGGTAGGCTTCCAGCTCCTCTCCTCTCTCTTCATCCACAACAAACTGATGTCCTTTATGCTGCTAGGCTCAGTTTGCCCATTGCTCTCTTCTTGTCTGCTCCTTTGATGCCCAGGGCAATGAGCATTCTCCACAGCGACTGTGCTGAAAATTCTCTAGTGCCGATTTCCACAGGGTAGAGCCACACTCGCCATCCCTTCTCTCTGCACTGTTCTTGCAGGTATGTATAATTTGCATTTTTCCGTTCGAAGGCCTCTTCACACCGAGATTCTCAAGGAACTGTCAGTTCAACCATAATCAGACACTTATCTTTCGTAGACCACAACACAATATCAGGCCTTAATGTTGTCTGGATAATGTTTGGGAACACTAGCTTTTGCTTCTGGTCAACAGACATTTCCCACTGGTCAGATGCATCTAACACAGAACTGGTAGGCTGCAGTTTTTAGGCGCCTTTTGTCCTTCCTTCACGAACTGAATCATTCGGGGTTTCTGTCTGGACCTCTTCTTGGTCCTCTCACGTTCCAACTTGTCCGCGATTTCCTGAAGAACACTGTCGTGTTTCCACCTGTAGCGTCCTTGGGTGAGGACTGTGGTACACTATGACAGAATTTGTTCCATGGTTCCTGTCTTGTCACACAATTGGCACTTAGGGTGTTCCTGTAGACCCCATATGTGCAGGTTTGATGGTGACGGTAGCAGGTCATAGACTGATCTAAGCAGGAACGCTATCCTCAGTGGTTCGGAGCTCCAAATATCAGCCCAGGTCAGTTTTTTTTCTGTCGTTGTCCACTTCGTCCACGCACCTTGGGCACCCATAGCCACAGCTTTCGATCTTCTGTCTTCTTCTTCTGCTGCTCTGACTTCATCTTGCACCATTCTCCTCCTTTCCATGCTTCCAGCAGAGCTCCATAATGTAGTCTTGGAACTGCCTAGCCCCTGTCTGCCTACAGCGATGATGCCGACAATGTCTTTTTTCTGGAGTCTTCTCTCAGCCTGTTCACACTTGCGTCGTTCATTTCATTGTTGTTTGTTTCAATGCAATCCCAATAGTATGTGTATTCTGATTTGAGATCGGAATCAACACATGTTGGCATGATTATTATACAAATGACTTAATATATGTAATAGGTCATGCTTATGTATGTACTAGTGTGCTATACATATATGTTAATATACACATGTCTTATAATTAAAATCAGGTCATGGAAAATCCAAATGAAAAAGCATCTGAAGCTTAAAAAGTAAAGATTACGTTTAGTCATACCGTGTATATATCTATTTAGGACCAGCGCTCACTTGCTTTTACTCCGCTAGCCTGCATAACCGCACCATTACCATACGATAATCATAGTAAACAGGACAGTTAATAAACATTTTTTTCTGATCCGACAATGTGCTCATTGCATATGTAAGTGCAATTCGTTTTGATGTGAGGCTTAAAAAGAGCCGACATTTGGTACGGTCGTATGGACATGATGTTCGCCCACCATTATAATTTTAGTGTATTTTGCATCGAAAACGTATAAATGTATTTTCAAAGAACACCAAGCTGGTACAGCAAGTTTTCTTTGCAGTTTAAGTACCTCATTATGACGTCTTCAGTATGTATTACTGATGAATAATGTCTGTTCATCCCATTATATTTTTGTCAATAGTTGTTACTCTATCAATTACCATCTGTCAACAACCCTTTTAAAAGAAAAATGAAGGCACACGGACTCTTATCATTGATCAAGTTCACGGGTGCGGTTATCTGCATTTATGGTAAACATAATGTTTACATTAACCTCTTGTGTATACATGTATAAGGATATTTGCCATCTGCGTTCTGAAACCTGCTACTATATCAGCCTTGCTCTGTGTTACCGGCCTAGCTACGCGCAATTTGCGTACTTGGGTTCGACGACAAACAATCGAATCAATCGAAATTTATTGTTTTTATTGATCGATACGGTTATCTGAAATAGAAACAATTAAGACATGCAATTAGATATATTATCAACATACTAAATGTGTAAGCGTTCAAATGGAAATACACGTAATTGATGACCAGCGTTGAATGGCGGCGTGAATATTACTCGCAGTAAGTTATTTTAATAAATAACTAATAAACAAAACCGTAACCGTCAGATGTCTTAAACAATGAAAAAACATTTGACAAAGAAACCGTTATAAATAGAGAATACCAGGTGAGCGTTAAATAGAGAGAAGTTTATGTTGCGAGGCTTAGAACGCCGGGAGCGCGAGCTTTGGCGAGCGCTTTCGGTGTTCAAGCCGAGTAACATAAACTTCTCGCTATTCAACGCTAATCCGAGTATTCTATTTATCCCATCAATTTTCTTAGTCGTCAATTATTTAGTCTTTAATTGATAAAATAAAAGCAAAAACACAAATTAACTGAATCTAACATTGCTGTAGTAATATTAATTGTGATCTTTCACGTTTCCGGAACTCGAAATAGTCCTTAAGAATTCCACGCAAAAGAAGACAAACGAGACAAAATATCGCAGTACGCCTCGATTCAAATTTGATCAGCGTTTCAAATTTTACACACTACAATTCTTGTTTCACCACGGTAAAATACCAAAAACAACAATGACTGCCATTTTGAAATTTACAAAATGTGTACACACCTACGTGAAGCATGATTCAGCATTTATCCCCGCCGATATTGTTAATTTTAGTCTATAAACAACTCTTCTTTTTTCACATTTTTTACTCACTGACATAAACAAGTAAAACGTCTACTAGTTCTAGTTCCATTCACCGAAGTTGTGTTATAAACATGTTTATTTTCGTAAAGTTTGATTTGCTTCCATGACGAGTTAAAATTCTGGACACATTTCTTCATCGCCATCCATCTTTTCCATTTTAAAGCATTTGATGTAAGCAGACAATTCTTTGTGGATAGACATTCCTTGATTTTACTGACAAAGGAACGACTTACTCATCAAAGAAATTACCCTCTTAATTCAACATCGATTTCCTTCGAAAAGTAAAAGAACAATTCACTGACACTTTTCTTAAATTTAATCCATCAATTGTTCAACCAAACATCGCGTTATGCGAGAACATTCGACATTTTAACGAAATCAAAAATGCAGTGTCACCAGTTTCATTCCAGTTTTATATCCCAACACGAAATCGAAAATGCAGTCTCACCAGTTTCATTCCAGTTTTATATCCAAACACTGTTATTCACATGCTTAATATTATAGTAATCCATCGTAAACACACTCACGCGTTAAACGACTGCGTACCCAATGACCTGAATGACGCAATCAAGTGATTTCGTCAGCTGTGTCGTAAAATATGGTCTATCGAATTAAAACAGTTACGTAATCGGGTGAGCACTTTAGCCTCGCGGTTAGAGTGTCTGGCTTCCACGCGAGAGACCCTAGTTCAATCTCCCGTTGGTACAAAACGTTTAGCAAAACGAATTTAAAAGAAACGCTGCATGGGTAACCTTAAAATTCGATAAATGAACAAAACAATATCGACCTAATTTAAGCGCACATCGCATGACGTCATTTGAAAAGTAGTCCGTGCACGCGACAGGTTTATACAACAAGGTGGGATAGACATATGTTTATACCATGGGGTGTTATACCGTCAATGTCGCGGTGAAGATGTGATACAAGATTTAAACTAGATACCTGCAGGCATACAAAATATCCTACACAAATAATATAATGTTTCATCCAAAATGTAATGGCTGTCTGAAACAACCTTCAACAAGCAAACTAAATGTTGGAGGGAAAGTGAACGATTGGATGTTACGTGCACGTGCTCAGAATAGGTTAGATTCAAATATATGTTAACTATAAAACAACAAAGACTACAGTCTAGGTTTTATATAAGAGATAACTAAAACTACTCGACACTAATACTTGAGGTTTAAACATTACATAATTTACTTCCTTTACATTACTTACTTCGTATAACGTGGGCAAGATTTTTCATCAAATTTTCATTTACATTGATAGGCTTATCTCCACTATGTTTCCTGTGTGTTTGCTTTTACTTTTGGTCGTTTGATAACGTTGTGTAGTATGTATGTACTTTTGTATTATATAAATACAACTATTGTACAAATTTTCTCTCCAAGCAATCGTTTCCAGTATGTGTGAAAGCAATCAACAATATATAGAAAAATTGAAATTGCTGAATACATTATGCGCAGATTAGTTGTTGTCGACATTGTTTAATTTAAGGCAAACGACAACTTGCCTATTTAATACAGACAATGCATACACTACTTTATTAAACATAAAATAATGCTTAAAGCTTGGGTCACCGCATTGGAACTGTCAAATCAAGCAACTTATGTGTTTTTGCATTGAATGTTCCAACGGGGTGAACCGAGGTTAACTCACTTGTGTTTTCCTATTTGCAAGTGGAAAACAACATCACACAATTATCTAGTGCGATACACCCCATCAGAAAACCAATGATATGCAATAGTCTCCTGTTTATGCACTGAACTGTCTTATATTAACCCCTGAACCCTGAACTATCTCATGTAACATTTTATACAATTTTTATGACGTGGTTTGTAAGTTTAGACTATTTGAAGTTGAGGAGTTAAATTTGGATTAATATATGTCTCTACTACCACATTTCTACAAATGTTGAGCTCCTACAATTGTGGAAAGTTGATTATACTGTGTTTATCATAAGGTTTTAAAAGTATTTGTTAATATAATGATGCGCAGTTTAATATGATATAATATTATATATAAGTAATATTTTAATGTAATAGTATGCCGATTTTAGCAAGTTTCATGCTTAACATGAATTCGTCTAACAGTAGCATGAGTCATTTTGATTGTCGTATATGAAACGCAATCCAAATTAATTTGAAATTTGTTCTTTGAACAATAAACGACATTAAACAGAAACAAAAATAGCTAATTTTAAATTAAATACATTTCTTCAATGTGTAGTGCTATTGTCTTTTATCAAGTCCATTTATTTGTTGTTTCATGAATAACGAAATCTGTACACGGAGCCCACCTCGTACTAATCAGAACAAAGTAGTAGCAAAATCGTTGTTTATGAATTGTTAATGAAGTTCCTCTATACGAATACACGCTATTCATTGCGAAACAGCCTTGCATAGTATATATTAGGCAATGTATTTACGATACTTTTTAAGGCATCTTCAAAACAAATCAGTAGTTTATGCTTTGTGGAATAGAGCACTTGTCTGTGACACGTGTTCGAGACACGAAAATTACTTTCTTCAATAATGTTACACTCTCGATTAACAGTTTATTACAATTTTCAATCGAACATATCCTCGGAAATATCAACACATGAGCACAACCTTTATTCGCTTACTATATGCATGATGTATGCGTTGATGAAATAATTTTAAGGCATCCATGTTTATAAGTCATGCACGATAGTTCACTCATGAAAAGGATGTCTATATTCTCCATAATATACGTGTTGCCGTGCATAATTGTTAAAAATATTTTGATCAAACAATACGTTTCAGATTGCAAATTTCATAATATATTAATGTCTTTGTCTAACTTCAACCTTACACAGAATTATTTTATGGATATAATTAATTTAATACAGGGGTGACCACAAAGTGACACGTGTCCTTCTTATACTTTCAGATTACCTCCCTTTGATTTCTCCGAAGAGGCCGCCAGAGAGCTTTACGATTGGTTTACGTGTGACGTCAAGAGCTTGCCAACAATTGCCCTTAAAGATGGATTTATGAGTAACTATTTAAATTAAATTCGTTTATTAACACCTATATTTACAGAAAACAACCATTGATACGTCCCATACTATTTATTAATAATCATAAGCATTTAAGCAATTGTATATTACGGAAAAGAAAGGTACTCTTTTCTAAAGTTGTATACATGTAGTTTAATATCTAATTGTCGCATTGGACGATCATTTACATGTATATTCAAGAAAGATACGTTAACAAATATTTGTGTATGCCATGTCGTTCATATATGCATGGTTTAGAGTTAAAAAAAAACTATTTTTTGATTCAGACATTGGACTGAAATCCAGAATGTTCCAACTGTGTTTAGCACAATTACTTAACTCGTTTAAAGAACCAGATGCCATGTCATTGTGCGCAAAGCACCTACAAATCGCATGCAAAAACTCGCCGATTCGCCTCGTAAAAACCATTCGCCTGGAACTGAATTCCGTGAGACATTTACTTGGCATGTTGCCAAATCTAAAAATAGTTCATCTGATGAGAGATCCAAGAGCAACACTAATGTCGCAAAATCATGTTGGAATGTGTCTCGACAATCTTGGAGGAATGTTAGGATGCGCAAACAGACTATGCAAGCGAGTAAAAAATGACATTTTGGAGGAAGAGCGGATAATGAAAGAACTTCCAGGGCGCATCTTTCCTGTTTTCTACGAAGATATTGCTCGCAAACCGATCGAAACCGCAAAGAAATTGTTTGATTTCATCGGAGCTGATTTTACTGAGAGGGCGGAGGAATACATATTTAATATAACAATGGCCGGACACGAAGATAATTGTCTAATATGTACGACACGGTCAAATTCTACAAAGCACATTGATGCGTGGAAAACAGGAATGACGTCAACGCTTTTAAGCGTTGTGCAAGAACGGTGTAACTACGTTCTTCGTAGATACAAGTATAAGATTTTGCCGTTTCTGAGCTGAAATGTATCACTTTATAGATTAATGTGACCATACGTCATTGTTTGTAAATGGAGAATTGAAACGAATTTCAATTGTGTTTGTTTCGTTGTTATTATTATTTTATTTTATTTGTATTTGTATTTTATTTTACGGGGGAGCGTTGGGATAAAATGGCTAATTTGCTATCGACTCAGTTATGTTGTGTTAATTCCCCACTTACACAACGTTATTCTGTACAGTTTCTTATTTTAATAAGAAGTTTTTTATAATGTGATTTTAAATCGAACTCTGCTAACCCTAAACTTGACATATGGTGCTTTATTGAAGTAGGCGCAAATTGTTTCATGGGTGAATTTGTATCTAGAATTCCCAGAAACCTNTCACCATCACTATCATCATCACAATCACCATCAGAATCACCAGCATCATGACATCACCATCTTCTTCATCACCATCATCAGCAATATCAGCCGCAACTCTATCGTCGTCGTTGTCATGATTATTCATATGTTGATGATCATCATCAGCAGCAGTATAATAAGTATTTGTAGTGGGTATAATATTTACTGGAATTATATACATTGAAGGGGTGTCGTGACAAATTAATATATCAATTATATATTTATGATAAGTCAATCCGGTCAACGGTTAATGCATATTTATTTCGGAAGAAATGGGTTTAATACCAACAGATGTTATATAAAAATTGTTATCATTCGTTTCGCTGAAAGTATATCTATATTGTTTTATATTAAAAACATTATGAAACGTACGCTTCAATAGTTTTGCAATATTCTATAATTTAGAACGTTTTGAAACTCTTAATTATATGGCTGAAATAGTAAGATTGTATTTGTTTATCCGGCGTTCGGCATTTATAAAAACACGATTTCTCATCATGTATGAATGTCTAGTGCTTGCTCTCTTTCAATAAATCTTAAAGTAATAAAGCTTGCAATAACTTCACGTAGCTTACCTTCATATTTTAAGCTTACTGATTTTAACTTTCATGATTTGCATTAAGCATGTGAACGTTCCTAAATGATTGCGAAAGGCCATTCAATGCAAGTGTTTGAGACACACGCAAGCACGCATGCACGCACGCACACACACACACACACACTCACA
>VMBQ01003121.1:0-13221 GCA_007657795.1 Dreissena rostriformis
CACACTGAATAACGGACTGTTATTAATACTGTGTCACAGGATCCCAAACATTGTTAACATTGAGACAGAAATCAAGCAAGTATTTCAACGCTGTAAATGAAATATGAAATGTTTTGGGATAATTATAATTACATAATGAAAAATGTGTGTCTAAAATATATAACAGATGTTGTTGTAATTGGAAGGAAACCTGTATGTATTATACATAATTATTCCACAAAAACATGTCAATAAAAAATACACATGAGTGAAAACGTGACTGGTTTAAATAATGTGGCTTAATTTGACAATTCGCATATGCAACTGGTCTTTACTATCTCTAACACCTTGAACAACATTGTATGGTTTCAACTCTCAACTGATCTATATGTTTTATCTTAAGAGCTGTTTCTTGCGCAATGCATGCCTCATCATGTTTTTTAAAAATATCCATGCTGCAGCAAGTGCTGGTTGAGCAGCAAGTGCTGGTTGAGACAGCCTTTCACTAACAACACCTTACATTAGATCGGTGGTCGGGCTAGTAAATTTGCAAGCTAGCTAGTCTGACTGATCGTACATAAAACGATTTCTATACTGATTCATATCACTAACTGCAGTGGAAACCTGTTTTCCTAATGCTTAAAATTTCTCTCGTATCCGTCATTTACTTCAAATCAAAACTAGAGTCTATAAATAAACACTGAGCATTCAACATGATACATCGCTATTTTTACGAACTGGATTAGATTAATAAATCAGCAGTTGTAAATATAAAACTGGACGTTATGTTAGATGTTGATATGTAAACTAAATAATACACAATTGAAATTTGAAGCGGAAATTGCAAAGTTATGCCTAAAGTCTGCAAATATTATTCCTACGGTCTTCGAAAATAGAATTATAGAAACATTTGTCTTGATTAATAATTGAAAATGATTAAATAAAATTTAGCGTTTACTTGCGTGTCGGCAATAATAGATTTGCATTAACCGTCCTATGGCGTTGGCGCTTATTTAATTATTTAAATATTGTGTGGCGGGTTTTATGTGTGTTAAGACGCAATTTATACCGCAAACTCAAAGATTTTCGAACAAAATAAATAGTTGATTTAAGAAAATCTCTAATAAACATTGTAAAAGTTAGATTTAATACTATTGCCCGCAAATCTCCACATGTCTTTTATCTGACACATGCCAAACTGTGTAATAGTATCTGATGTTTTAAGATGTCTATCTTTGTCAATAGACTCTTCAGTAAGACATGGTGAGGTAATTGTCAGCGTCATATATGAATTTTGGAGCAAGTGCCATTGTATTAGAGCAATTGTATTAAATATCCATATAAATAACAGCATATACACAATTTTCACAATAACTGAGTTTCGTTCAGCAATATAATGATACTTATCATTATATGTAGCAATACACGACATGAGAAACCAAACACTGGAATAACTAAGTAAAGAAATATAAGGATTAACGAACCGTAAAACGATACGTAAAGCGCATAGTATCAATTAATTTGTTTACGCTAACATAGCGATAGGCCCAAAATAACAGGAACAGTGCATGACAGGACGAATATAATCGGAGCTTGTTGCGCAACAGAATTGTTGGAATTCCGGTATCTACCGGAGATGTAACCATGACCTGAACGCACTCATGAACTCGCGCTGTTAAATTAACACATGTGACACTCTCAGGTTAACAACGGCTAGAGGTTGAATGTCAAAATGCGCTTCATATTTGAGGTCACATGTTTTGAAATTGGATACGCGTGCGTTGGTGGTTTCAGTCAAATTACTTTAAAATCATTCACGAACGCATTACGATTACAAATGGTATCAATCCTGTTAATCACAAGTACCAATAATGTAAGTANAGATTTCTATATTTTGTAAATATTTTGAAATCTTCAGGTTTACCATGTTTTTTAAATCTATATAATAAAGTATCTCTTTGTTTCATATTTTCTAAAATCTCCGAATTAAGCCAAGGTTTTGACCTAGATTTCAGACGGACTTCTTAAATCGGAGCAACACTATCTACAACATTTAAAAATAAATCTTTAACAATGTTCCATGCGTCATTTTCATTTTCTGATAAAAACACCTGTTCCAGTCGGTTTCCAGTAATTTTTGAACAAATGATTCTTTACTATAGCTTTTGAGACATCAGATTTTCAATGTATTGTGAGAAAATGTTCGAACTTTAGTAGTTTTTCTTGTACAAAATATAAGACAATGGTCGCTGAGACCAACAGATATTACTCCAGACTGAACAATTTTTTCCTTGTTATTACATAAGATATGATCTAAAGTACCTGAACAATCAGCTTCAATCCTTGTTGGTTCATTAATAATTTGGTCTAGGTTGAATAATCTAAAAGTACTACTTTATTCTTTATACAACGGAATGGTTTTCTTTTCTGTACATATATTGGTGTCACCTAGAATAATTGTTTCGCAGTCGGGTCTTAACATTTTTAGAATACTTTCAAGATCCTCATTACATTGTGTATGCCGCTGTGACTATGAATAGTTCCGACATAAATAGGTTTGTTTTGTGGTAGTAACAGTTCGACGAATAAAAATTCAGAGTTATTACAATTTATATCTTCTCAAACGTTAAAGGCTTAGTTATTGTTTATGAAAACACAGACTCCACCCCATGCCTGTTACGGTCCCTGTGAACTACCGTATATCCAGGGATTCGAATTTCACTATCGGTAACAGAAGAATCTAGGTTAGTTTCAGTCACAGATATCACTGACGCTCTAGATTTTTGAGCGATAATTTTCAGCTCTTCATTTTTTGGAAATAAGGATCTAGAATTTATATGAAGAAAGTGCATGCCTTTTTAAACAAAACATTGGAAATGGTCACTATTTGCTGTTGAAGGTGCTCTATTTTGACCATAAGTTTGATCCTGTTGTTGGTTTCGGTCCTCATCTGTTGAAAAATCGTTTAAATTGCGAATGGTTTCAGCTCAAGGTTGCTCTCTTGCTGTTCCTTACTAGTTTAACGATTTGCGTCTTTTTCAAAGCAATTTAATATAAAGATATGGATACGACAAATTCTTATGCGAGTAAATGGGGCATACTATGTAATATGGTCCTATGATTATCTGACTAAATGTATGTGCGTTATTGGTTACTTCTCCCTCAGCCCACTATAAATGTACACTTATTGGTAATGTCTGTACTCTTAGGAGAGATAAATTACTATATAACCCCAACACAGAGATTAGGATTGAGCTATAATAAGTCATTATCCTGAGCCCATCTAGATGTAGCGTATGTATCTGCTGTTTAGTTAGTAGTATAGGTAGTATTTGTAATTTCTATTTTATAAGTGACTCTAAAATGTGTTAACATGTATCCTTATAACCAGAGAGCAATCTAAATATGCATGCCCGCCTGCTGGTATTATCTTATCAACACACATATATCGGTTTAAATAGATCGCCGTGGCGTAGTGGCTATGATGTCCGCATGGCGACCGGGAGGTCAAGGGTTCGATTCCCACTAGGAGCGCTCCTTCAATATCCCCCTAAAACGACAAGTACTGGTTCTAGTCCCAGGAAACGGACTCGATAGCGTTTAAATAAGCTTTCGATGCAATCGAGTTTAAATAAATAGGTTTGAACTAAATATATCGGTTTACAATTTTGGGACAGCGCAACTAAAACATTTGCTCAATACTCTCGTATATGTGATATATTTCGGTTAATTATTTCGATTTATTCTCAATGTGCTTATACACTTGAGGATACATTTTTATATTTCACGGTTCAATATCTGAAATTTATATGTATTATAGATCACATTCGGTAATAGTTCAAGTGTTCATTATATGTTTTTCGTAGATTTAATAATTTTATATGCCTTATTGTATGTAACGCGTATTATGTATTTTCAATGGCAACCACAATATTGTCTGTTCAAAAGTGTTCGCTTAAATTATATGGCTGTGCGGCAATCATGTTAAATATTATGTCAAACAAATTCCGAGCCATGTTATTATAATGGATCTTCTGTACACTTGTTTCGGTTGCAAAGATCTGGTTCGGTGCAATTAAAATGGATTGTTACACATGTTTTTGTCTACAACGGCGTAATATATGTAACCACTTTCGCAAAATCTACACATGTATGCACAGTACAAACGGATGAATGAATTTTGAGGCAAGACTACAACCAGTTCGTTTAGTCAAATAGTAATTGTTTGTTTCCCTTCAATTATTTAGTCATTTCCAATACATCTGTCTTCGGAATCAGCATAAACGTCATTCTTAGTGAAGCCAATAGTTTTTAACATGATTAAATTTAACGTCTTATTGTGTAATTTATGAAACGGGATTTATACTACATGAATTTGTCTTGTGTTGATATTTCTCTTTCTTTTTATGTAAAAGGTACCAGTATTAATGTGACAATAACGTGCACAATTGTTTATGTGCCGATTTGTGATCATTCGCCTTTAATATGCCTGTGACATTAACGTGTAGCTTATTTCATGACTATCCTACTAGACATACGCTTAAATATAGAAACCAATTACGCCCGACCGACAGAGTAAAATCCTTCTCATCCACGGTTGTTAACTTACAATTTATATTATAAATAATGATAGTATTTGTGGACGATAAACATCAAATTTACCAGAGCGTTTGACATTTAACTGTCAAAGTTATCAGAGCCGTAATTTACCATAAAATGACTATGTTATTTGATCGGTAGTTAAGATTTTGCTTTTTTGGGTTAGTCATCTATCACGCATTCGGTTTGATAAACGAATACGTAACCTATTTTGTAACTTTACGTAAACTTGAATACATTAAACTTATTTGCTTTTTCATTGTAAAACAGTCGAAACATGCAGAAGGAAACTATAAAGTGCATCAAATATTATACTTGAAATACAATACAGCGGTTTTATGTTCAACGTTTGTTAAGATGTATCATCTGTGTATTTATTTATGAATATGATAATTAATGATGTAATAATTTACTTGCAAAACATAAAAGTGTTCTCTCGAGTAATAAGTTCGACATATATGTTTGTGATATTGCCTTTTTTTATAAAACAAAATCCTGCTGTTAATAAACGCGTGTTATTATTTTGTTATCCAAAAAAATACAACACAAAACAATCAGAATATGAATAATACTTTACTGAGAGAAGATTTGGCCGCTTATTTATGTAATTGAATGTCGCTTCACGATTGTACTGTATTACAATTGTTTTGGCATTATATGCGTGTTTAAGTTATGAGTTATAATACATTATATTAAGCCATTATTAATGATTTGATGATACAACGGTGCTTAACCTTTGGCTCAAGCGTGTTTCCCACATTACACCAACAGCATTATGTATGAGGTCACGGCGTTCTTGGAAATCCCACCTTACGGCATTGCTCATACACAAATTCACGTGAACGTCACTACGATTACGCTTGTGGATATAAAGTACATAAACAACCATGCGACACCGTTAAACTACTTTACTTTGACGTAAGTTTAAAATCGTCGACTTTTTACATAGTGTGTCATGTTTAACGAAGTGTGGTATTGATACGGTACATTTAGAATGGAATGTAGGTTTATCGTCCGGCACTTGTGTGTTCGTACGTTACAACAAAAGCGCGCGACTTATATTTGTTTATATTCAATTATGGAATTTATTTGATTAAACAAACGATAAATAAACTCGTGAAAAGAAGAGGCATACGAGCCGGCATTTCCAAATGTTTGTTTAACATCTAACATATAACATAAAACACGTATTGTTCAAACAATTGGGCGTTTCATAATGAATGACACATCAAAGACTTTTTCTCCATTAATCTCATCCAGACATTTTTTTTCCAGAATTTACTGTTCACTATGTAACAGTTGAATCTGAGTCGAAATCTTGTGAAAAAAGTTTTCTTTCATTGGCTGGCACACTATCTTTAACTCAAACAAATGCATTAACACACGTCTGAATTCCAGGATATAAAGTGCTGACGAATTAATTAGCTGGAAAACGAATTGACACGTACTTTACAATTGTCTGTGAAACATATCACCACAGTTATATATTTATTTTACGGGATGCAAATGTGGTAAATATATTCAAGAAATATATCGTCGATCCCATGTTTATTTATTTATTTTTTTATTTTTCTTGGAACACTGAAAGAAACTTTGTATCACTGGTATAGCCAACTGTCTTAACTATCAGGGGCAAAAGTACAAAGTTTGTCTACTCGATTGTATTTAACGGTTATGATTGGATAAAGGGTCCAATTTACCTTATAGAGGGACTGATTTTGAAGATAGAGCGTATGGGTTGAACTGGATTAGAAAATGTAATAATTGCTACCAAAATTTGAAAATGGTTGCTCTGGTATTTGTATATTCCAAATTAATTATCCTCAGAAATGAAGTTTTATTACTTGCACTATTTTATGAATGTAGAGTAGCCTGGAATATGAAATCAATAAATTTATGGGAATATGTAAATTATTAGGAACGGTTTATGATCGGTTGAATGGATATGTCAATATATCACATATTTATTTGCACATACACATAACTAGTATTCATATTTTTGATTTATACATGTTTATAATATTTGATTACAAATTAAACAAAGTTCTTATATGCATTCATTATTTTTTTCGTTCGTATTTAGGTATTTCAACATGAAACAAAATTCTATTGGTCAAACATTATGGCATAAATGTCGTGTATTATTTGCGTTAAATTCAACTTGAAATGTATATTTCTTTAAACTAAATCCAGAATATGTGATGTATGTTATGCGTTGGCATGATTATTGACACACTTGTTTTCCTGCAACAAAATACCATTACACGTGTCGTCATTCACCTAGCTGTTTGAGCGAATTTGTCCTAATGACGTTGATTAAACACTTGAATTTTGGTTCATATAGATGCTTATTGTCATTTTCCTTAATTGTAACTTTAATTATTGACAATCGTAATCTAAATTATGTTGCCCAACGTACGAAGAAGTTAATGCTACCATTAACATCGTGTATACCTTAATTGAGTTAACATTAAATGGCATAATAAAACGCATACGTCATCAAAAAGGATGTTAGACATTCATTAGGGAATGAATGACGACACCATGCGTGATTCAACTTAATGTAGTAATCAACCATTATATTGTGATCTAGAATTGTGTCCCTGTACTGAGTGGGCAATATCTCTGAATGTTCACATTACCACTGCGTCAGGGTAATTGTCATCTCAGGGGATACACGTTCCCATTCTGCGACCAAAGCAGGTGAACATAATAGGGGAATACTATGATATCTAATAATACGATTTGATTGTTTAATAATGCAGTAAGACAAGTGCGACTTTGGAGTGAATTGTTTGTGAATATTCAGGTTTTACAATATACAAACAATTATTGTTAACAGGCAAAACGGGTACATGACACGTCAATAATGATACTGAATAAATTACTTGTTGTGTCATAGTTGGACACCTTTGGACAATATTTGAACATGGAAATATCGTCAAATGAACATTATGACAATCAGTACTTATTGTCGATATGAAAAAGACGAATTCCCTTATATGGGAGTTGGAAAAAATGCACAATGTGTTTGAAAAATTATGCATCTTAGACCACATTCATAACAATTTGCTGGCTAAAAACATGTCATTGTGGCTTAACGTCAGTTATTTATAAGGTGTGTGTTTAGCTTTAGTCATTTTTACATTATTTAGCTATCTGCATACAATTCGATCATAATGTGTATTTTTTTTAAACAGCTTAATGCATTTGCACCAACAACTTCTACAACTGAATCACTGCTTAATGCACATTTATAGAAAAAAATGCATTACGGACTGGTCGCATCGGTGTGTTACAATATGATGACTAGGTAAAATTCATGCGACAAATGGCTACGCGTATGAAATTAGGAATAAAATAAACATTACGTTTGATTGCATATTGCGTTTCCAATTAATTTGATTAAATGTAAGATTGTATTATATCTCAAATAGACTACGCTGACAGAATCATAACGCAAAAACTGCTCGTTGGGTCATTATACTTGGAATGTTAGACGGATCATACGTATTGGGGTTGTCACGATACTCGTAATCAAATACACTTTAACATATGGTGCACTCATAACACCGCAGATAACCTTAGGAGTTAATAATTATTTAGTACGGAATTAATTTCGTTTTAATCAAACTTGGTGTCTATTTACTTTGAATATTTTATTAATGGTTAATACTATAAACGAGTCAGAGTTGTATGATACAGCCTCCAATTACTCACCACTAGACAAGCGAATATTTGTATGTGGGCATTGACTGTGATTTTCACACAAGTAATCTGAGTCTTCGAGGATTTAGTCTCTATTTTTATGCGCATTGTTTTGTAAGTGAAACATGAAACCAAACATGATTATATTAAACATCAAGTAAATATCCAGGGTATCTATGATAAATGAATCGTACGCGGACGTTATCTTGATAAATGGATTAAACATAAGCGGGAAGCGTTGATGTATGAGTCAGGAATAATTCAATATTGTGATGTCTTATAAACACTACCTCCGTAATCTGATTGGGACTTATGAACGTCTGTAAATGGGCTATTCATTTGTGTTAAAGTAATTAACCCATTAATGCCTTGCGTCTAGAAAAAAGGCCTTGGCAAACAGCGTAGAATTTAGAAGGATTGGAGAGTCCACTAGGCATAAATGGGTTAAACAGCTGTATATCCATTGGGAATGTCACACCTTACCATCACATTGCTCTTGTTATACTAAGTACTTGTAATATATGTTATATGTATCGGAAATGCAATGTTTAACACACACGGTTTTAAATTAACGAATCAGCAAACTAACTATTCAATTTACAAAGTACAATCTGAGTTCTCTTTATTATAAATACATACTTTCTAGTTTCTGTTTTATTTCTAATATAACTAGTTTTAAAATTAATATATTTAAACAATTTTGGAGAAACATATCGATTCCATATAAATAGATAACCTAAATGAATTAGGGGAAATGGTTAATGTTAATATCAATCTGAAATTTGACAATAAGTGTTTCTATAAAATAATTCGAAATACTTGACATTTGCAATTGGTTGATCTAGAGTTCAGGAGGCACTGCATGCCTATCTTGTACTTATCTAACTACCTGAATTTTTATTTAGCATCCTTACCAATGTACAGTTTGTATAATAGCTTTTCACGTGCGAATATATCTATCAGCATAACTGAGCGATTCTACGCATCGTGTTATATGTAACACATGTGTGCTTATATAACTTTTTATAACAATTTAATGACGTGCGGTATATTTTAAACTTACAAAACGACACGTTTATGTTTTATTTTAATAAGAAAAAAATCACACATTAGTTAGGTACTAACATTTACTTAGTATTTGAGCATTTACGTGACTTCTTGTTTATTTTTTGTTTACTGTGTCTGCATGTAAGTTTATCGTGACCGTCTAGTAAGAGGTGTGCGCCAATCCCCGAAAGCATTATCAAGAGAGCAATTATTGCAGCATCCGATACCTGTTTATTTAAGACAAGCGAATACTCGCCTAAACCTTATGTGAAGTATATGTCAAACGTGTAAGTGTGGAGAGGTAAATAATGCCCATAAAATGCATTCTAAAGTATGTAGTCAGCAGGCATATGTTATATATCGAACCGATGAAGTCACAACGATAAAACTAATTTCTTATTGCTCAAGGTACAAACAATTTGTGCATTAGTATTATGTTATGCATATTAATACTTTTTTTATGAATAAAACGCATCTATGATTAGTCTCGTGAAGAATTGGACACTTCCCTATGGATATAATGCATGCCACACATACCTGCTCATTTATAAGTGGGCGTTAAGATACATCCGTGATTGAAACCAGATCTCAAAATCAACTTTTGTATGTATATTAATACATAAGATCCAACTCGTTATCATTACAGAATAACAAACCAGACATTGTGTTTGCTTAGCCCTCCCCCCCAAGATAAATATTTACACAAACTTATTGCTTTTGTATATATTTATACTGAATGGATGGATGAAAAATACACTTCATGACGTGCTTTCTAAAATTGTACATTCACTGGGTTTTCCAAACGTTCAGTGCCAGTAAAACGTTATACTAAATTAAAATACCTGTACTTGCAAAGAGACACTGCTATTATTTGTACAAGCAAAGCAAACGCCATTTAGACTTAAATTAAACACCATTTAGTGTGTTGTTTGGTAAAACGTATTAACATAATTCTGCCTTTAAATTAACAAATGAGATTGTGCTATAATACAGTTCATCTCGTGCCGATTCAGCCAAAGGTACAGTGTGTTTTATTTAAATGTTGGGAAACGTATAACATATAGTTTATGGATATAATAATTGTTTTTATAAGTTTAATTCATATGGCTCTATTTTGTTTAAATAAAGCAGTATGTGGCTGATCCGTAGGCCGAAAGCTAATACGACTTTCTAGGCTCAATTATGAGCCCAATACGGCTTCAACTAATTAATGAAAATTGTAATAATTGACTTTATTTATACATATCTTCCAGTGTGAATACTTACATTTAATCAACGACCATCAATTGTGTTATAACGGAACCAACAGCATATTTGACATCATTTTGCAGTGAACAAGCCAAACCATAAAGACAGTATGCTCATACTGACAGAGCAAACGCTCAGTTTTCACGCAGATTTGATGCTTTTAATTTTCTGGTTATTATCCAATGCAAATGTAATCCAAATATTTTAGACAACGCTCTTCAGATTCGTTACAACACATTCATAAACAGGCGCTAGAAGAATAATTAAAGAGAAATTTATCAGAAACAAGTCAAATCGGCGACAAGTCAAATCGGCGACATTTAAACCGGCTCTTCGTATACCAGTAGGTTATCGCCAATAAATCTCATTCTTGTGTGTGGCTTTGATCTCCGATGTTTGATTGCAGTTAATAATTTAAAATTTAACAATAACTTTTTTCAAAGTGGCGTCACAAAATGTCTTACAGTATTAACCAAGCTAATCGTAACTTTTAATTGGTCGAATCGTGTATAAGTCTCGGTTGTTCCGTGTATTTTTTCCCTTATTAGACAGGATAATCCAGTATTGGCCGAGTTTGGAGGTTGATATCCTAGGTTCGCAATTCATATTTCAGTATAATATGTCAATAAAACAACCGTATTGCTAATTTAAGTGTGTTCATTTAAGTATAGTATGATACATAACGGATCGAATGTGATGTTTTCCATGCTTATTAGTCACAGGTGTCGTACTCACGTATTTAATATAATATTACCCGGTCTTAATAATAAGTTTTTTTTGTTCACGTTATTGGTTTACGATGATTTTATTAGATTTAATTGTGATAGTGTTCGGATGTTTTCCCCGGGAAAAAGGACCAGTATATATAATTCAGAAAACAATTTCCATTAGGTATCTGGTTGACCATCTAAGGTTATGAAGATTTGTAAAAAAACAAAAAAAACAAGAACGTTGATATATTATGCTGATAATGTAAATAAGCCATAACATGCTGTAAACTAAACAAAATCTTACATTTGTGTTCTTGTTTGTTTATTTGGATTATATTACAACTCAACACAAAGCGAGTAAACTCACTAATTCATTGCCGCATGAAATGAAACTGGCATGTCTTCTTAGCTATTCTGTATTATCCTGACGTTCACATACTCTCAGTAATCAGAAGGCAACCACATCGTTTGACAGGCTGATTGTATTATTTTTTTTTGTAACCACATCAAGTAGATGCAATGTAAATTAAACCAAGCATTTTGGAACATTAAATAACTGTCTTAAATCTAGAGGATTCTTCTATTGTTTTATATAAATTTCATTGCTTTATAATGATAAATAAATAAGATACGCACTTATAAATAATCTACGGTAGACCTTTAATAAATATAGATCTGGGTCCTTTATGATGTTAAACAAAGTTATAATGATCAATGAACTGAAATTTAATGCGTTGTATTTGATGTTGTTTGGTTGTACCTACCATTCAGTAAGTAAATTAATTGTTACACGTATAAACGTTAGCTTAAAAACAAAAGAAAGTTTTACTCCACAGTCATCCTTGATTTATTTGCAAAATTAGTATGATATTTGTTTACTGTTACTCATTTATTAAAGTTTGTCCATAACTCGATGTAAGAATGGACCAATTCATATAGGTGAATTGCAATATTTTAAATAATATTGCGTCTGAAATTTATAAACAAGTATTGACGCATACATAATTTACGGACACACACTGTGCATGTGAACAATTGATGTGACAACATTCTTCAAACATCGCAATTTTTAAAACCTGAGTGTCCCATAAGGAAATGAGTAAAACACCGCGCGTTCACTCGCTTTGTTTGCAGGAATGCATGATGCCGCTTACATAGCGGTTCGTGCATTTTAAGCGTTTCATCACTACCCCGTGGTAGTAAACTATACAATATATACAGTCAGAATAAACGCCACAGCATTGTCCTCTCATCCATAAAAAGTACACCCTCAATATTGTGAATGTTTTATTTTTTAACACAGATTGTGATAGTACAATATCAATTTATTATTGACTCATAATGTATGCAACATGCGGTTTACATTTATTGTAACCACACATCTGAATAATTTACCGACATTTTTCTATCATATCCGACTTGCTTGTAGTTGTAGATACGCATGGTTTCCTGCTGATCACTTGATTGTCATGCTGTGTGCATTTGTTAATAATGCACATGCGTATACTGTACTATAATGCATGAAGACTTCATTATTAGACCCAACATAGTTCAGTTCGCCAGTGTTTAACATGTTTTATTTATTGCCTTGATTTTGTATCTGAAACTTATCTCATTATATGGAGGCATGCTATCAATCGTGATAATTAAAGCCTCTATAACGCTTAAAATCATCGGATATTTCGTAAAGTATTTCGTAAAATAAAGTTAACACATAAACAATTAGTGTTACTTATAGTAATAGCCAAAATTTCAACGCTAGATGTGCTCTGGTAACAAAGATTTAACATGATGCAAAATGCTCTTTTTTTAATGTTTGTGGTACAATATATTCAACACATGTTCATGTACCAATTAAGTGTTCGTGTGTCGTATGAATAGATATCGTTGCGGGAAATAAACATGGAATATATTGCGCGACAAACAAATA
>VMBQ01003121.1:14350-27707 GCA_007657795.1 Dreissena rostriformis
AACAAGAGGCCCATGAGGGCCTGAATCGCTCTACTGGCTGGAATGTCAATGGAATGGAAAGTCAACATGCAAGGGAATACTGAAAACACAAATCCTTTCATCCTTGCCAAATGAATTATCAGATGGCTTATATTTTATTTAATTTTAAATTAATAATTGCAACCAATTAAACAACCTACTTAAACGCCTCGGACCAATACAAATTCAAGGGGAGATAATTCTGGACTTTTTGGTCTGATGTAACCCATTTTCAATAGGGTTCGAGTCCTCATTAATATAAAGACACTGAACAAGTTTGAAAAGAATCAGATGAAAACTGTGGAGTTTATCGTGTAAACAAAAAAAGTCTAACGAACTCACGCACGGACGGACAGACGGTCTGATGTAACCAATTTTCAATAGGGTTCGAGTCCTCATTAATATAAAGACACTGAATAAGTTTGAAAAGAATCGGATGAAAACTGTGGAGTTGATTGCGTAAACAAGAAAAAGTCTAACGCACGCACGGACAGATGGACGGTCTGATGTAACCCATTTTCAATAGGGTTTGAGTCCTCATTAATATAAAGACACTGAACAAGTTTGAAGAACAAGTTTGAAAAGAATCGGATGAAAACTGTGGAGTTTATCGTGTAAACTAGAAAAAGTCTAACGCACGCACGGACGGAGGGTCGGATGTAACCCATTTTCAATAGGGTTCGAGTCCTCATTAATATAAAGACACTGAACAAGTTTGAAAAGAATCGAATGAAAACTGTGGAGCTTATCGCGTAAACAAGAAAAAGTCTAACACACGGACACACAGACGCACGGAAAACCACGCCATGACATAAGTTCTTCTGGCCTTTGGCCAGTAGAGCTAAAAATGACATTCGGAGAAATCAAAGGTAACATACTATGTTATACTAGAGACCTGGTACCCAGGATCCCCACCTCTAAGGCAATGACTTGTCATGCATACCATGCTATAGTGTAGGCCCAGTCCATGCCTTAATCACAAACACACATCTCTTATACAATGACCTGTCATAGGGAAGGATCTAGATTGAAAAAGAAGGGTGCTGTGCCTTGCTCCTTTTTGGTTTCCTCACTACTCTCTAGGTTGGTCAAAACAAAAAAAAAGAGAAAATCTATTCAAATTAAAATACTTTAGCAAATACTGGATTTTAAATTTGTAAACATCCTTAATGTAAGGATAGGACATTTCCTAGATGTAGATCTATAAATTATCTGATAATGTCACTTGCATGGGTCCATATTCCTTCCTGCCCCTTTTTGAACAGCGCCCTGAACCTTTTGTGATTCTAGCTCTTTCCCTATGTCATTCATACCATGTTATACTGCAGTCCCAGTTTTGCCCCCTCCGTGAGGAACTGTACATCATCAGGCAGGTTACCATCCATGTTGTAGTTGTGAATCACCGTCCTCATCTCCAACTCACTGCATTTGGCAAACGGACTGAAGAGAGACATAGCATTAGCCTCGAGCTTTTTTCTCATTTCTGTTTATTAACACTTTGCAGTCCTTATGTTAAGCATATTTCGTCCAAAGTAGCTTGTATGTTTGTATTGTAGTATATTGCTTAATGTTGTATATTAATAGCTTAATAAATGTTGTTTAAACAAAAAGGACGCATTGAACACATAGTTGTGATATTTATAGTGGTTATGAGTAACATGAAATAATAAGGAAGTTTTTTTTTTAGCAAAAAGTGAAAATTTAACTAAAAGAACAATCAATTTTGATACTTTTTTCCATAATCTGACAATAAAAAGGTAACATTAAACTATCCGGTTCATTAAGCTAAGACTTAATACTCAATTTAAATATACAGACTTGTCTAGTAATCATTCTAATTAAAATCAATATGATGAAAATACAGACTCCCAAGTTAACAAAGACACTGACAAAAGAATCAAACTAAGCTTTTTAAGTACACGATTAATTGTAAACTATGGCTATAAACAAGGGACAAAATTGTCACAAAACCAGGTTTTCAATTTGAAAAAAAGTCAGATAAAGGGAGACAACTCAAAATGTGCATTGGTTACTGATTGTCTCTAGTTACCCCCCTTGTGTCAAATTCAATAAAATTCAATCTATTTCCTCAAAGTGTGACCTTGACCTTGGAGATATCGACATAATTCTTTCGCGCGACACACCGTCCAATGATGGTGAACAAATGTGCCAAATGATTTTAAAATCTGACAATGAACGACATAGTTATGGCCCGGACAAAATTGTTCCGCCCGCCCGCCAGCCAGCCCGCCCGCATTCGCCAATCTAATAACCAGTTTTTTCCTTCGGAAAACCTGGTTAATGAATGTTGAAATGATTTATATCAACATTTATTTCATTTATACATTTTACTAAGCACCTACCAATTGCAATAACATTTTTTCAGGAAAACCTTTTCTTCTATTATATATATATTGCCCAATTTTAAAAATTCCCGCCCGCTCATTTTTATTTCTGTTCCGACGTCATTGCTTATTTAAGTTATTTAGAGTTATTTACATTTTTTAACTATTGGAAAACAAAATGAGGTATAATAAAATGAACCATATAAAGTTTCAAAGTTTATTGGCAATCCGGAATTTTACCTTTGGCCAAGTACATATACACAAAAGAAATATGACCAAGACAGGGAATCATACAATTTAAACATGAGCAAATATGACAATCAAAACAAATAATATGTTTGACTATTAAATACAGTTATGTCTGTTAACATGCAATTATACAACAGCTAGACAATTTAAACTAGAGCTTTGTCACTAACGTGACGTATACCCCCACATGCTGCATTGACACAGAATATTTTGCATGCTGTCTCACAAAACAAGAGAAGCTTATTTATGGCAATTTTTAAGAATTATTATGCCATTATCATTTATGGCCATTTTGACCTTTGAAATCTTGAATTCTTTGGCATGATACGCCATCCAATGCCTGTGAACAAAATTAATGTGGAGAGTAATATTAAAATCTCACAATGAATGACATAGTTATGGCCCAGACAAGCTTATTTATGGCCATTTTTGACCTTTGAACTCAAAGTGTGACCTTGACCTTGGAGATATTGACGTAATTCTTTCGCGCGACACACCGTCCAATGATGGTGAACATATGTGCCAAATGATTTCAAAATCCCTTGATGAACGACATAGTTATGGCCCGGACAAGCTCATTTATGGCCATTTTTGACCTTTGACCTCAAAGTGTGACCTTGACCTTGGAGATATTGACGTAATTCTTTCGCGCGACACACCGTCCAATGATGGTGAACATATGTGCCAAATGATTTCAAAATCCCTTGATGAACGACATAGTTATGGCCCGGACAAGCTCATTTATGGCCATTTTTGACCTTTGACCTCAAAGTGTGACCTTGACCTTGGAGATATTGACGTAATTCTTTCGCGCGACACACCGTCCAATGATGGTGAACATATGTGCCAAATGATTTCAAAATCCCTTGATGAACGACATAGTTATGGCCCGGACAAGCTCATTTATGGCCATTTTTGACCTTTGACCTCAAAGTGTGACCTTGACCTTGGAGATATTGACGTAATTCTTTCGCGCGACACACCGTCCAATGATGGTGAACATATGTGCCAAATGATTTCAAAATCCCTTGATGAACGACATAGTTATGGCCCGGACAAGCTCATTTATGGCCATTTTTGACCTTTGACCTCACAGTGTGACCTTGACCTTTGAGATATTGAAGTAATTCTCTCGCGCGACACACCGCCCAATGATGGTGAACAAATGTGCCAAATGATTTTAAAATCTCACAATGAACAACATAGTTATGGCCCGGACATGCTGATTTATGACCATTTTTTACCTTTGAACTGAAAGTGTGACCTTGACCTTGGAGATATCGACGTAATTCTTTCGCGCTACACACCGTCCAATGATGGTGAACAAATTTGCCAAATGATTTTCAAATCTCAATATGAACGACATAGTTGAGGCCCGGTAAAAGCTCATTTATGGCCATTTTTGACCTTTGAATTCAAAGTCTGACCTTGACCTTGGAGATATCGACCTAATTCGTTCGCGCGACACACCGTCCAATGATGGTGAACAAATGTGCCAAATGATTTTAAAATCTCACAATGAACAACATAGTTATGGCCTGGACAAGCATTTGACCTTTGAACTCGAAGTGTGACCTTGACCTTGGAGATATCGACGTAATTTTTTCGCGCGACACACCGTCAGATGATGGTGAACAAATGTACCAAGTCATTTTAAAATCTAACGATAAATGACATAGTTATGGTCCGGACAAACTTTTGGTTTAAAACGCACTAAGTGACCCCGTGACCTAGTTTTTGACCCGGCATGACCCATATTCAAACTTGACCTAGACATCATCCAGATACAACTTCTGACCAAGTTTGGTAAAGATCGGATAATTTTCGGGACAGACCGACAAAGTGACTCCTATATATCCCCCATTACCAATGGTAATGGGGGTATAATTATCACATCTAAGTTTAAACGCTTCAACCAAAATATTTGCAAAACTTTTAAACTTGCGAACATTTGTGCAAGACATCATTAATATGTATTTACGCCATGATGCCCTGATTATATTATATTTAATATGCAAATCGTTATATAATGGACAACATAATAAAAAGTGTTATTTGGATTCACATACATTTTGGTTACAGAGTTAACACTTGTGTTCTTCTTGGGACAACCTACCATATCTGTCAACTTCTATTTAAAAACAATGGGAACTTAGTCGAAATTGGCTCATTTGGATTCTTAACTTTTCATTATATAAAATTATGCAATAGTGCACTATAGCCTACCCAAAAAGGTAATATTTTGTGGCTGGTTCCCAGGAATGTACTGGATTGTGTCGTTTAATCATGGCTGACTCTACACTGGTACGCACTTCATGCAAACTGAAAACACATAAACAATGAAAATTAGCAAATGGACAAACAGGCCAAAATAATAGTTTTTCTGGTTTGTGTGTGTGTTTTTTTGAATGTGTAATAGTAAGGAATATTTAATTTTCATACACTGCAACTAATTAACAAGAGTTTGAATTGCCCTAAGGCGCTAAAATTAGACCCTAATGAACTGAGCATGTATCGTTTAAAAGGTTTCACAATGGATTTATAAGGTCAAATTGAAGAAAAAAGCTTGGTAAGAAAATGTTTCCTAATGACAACTCGGCTAAGTTCGAAATTGGGTCATCTGGGGTTGAAAGGTCACAAGATTGAATTCCAAAAAAGCTTGCGAACAATCCAGAGGCCACATTTATTTACCAATTTTCATGAAACTTTGTAAGAACATTTATTCTAATGATATCTTATCTAAGAAAGATTTTTTTTCTTTAATTTGACCTAGTTACCTCGTTTTCGAACCCACATTACCCAGTTTCAATACAGAAGATTCCACTTAATTGACTATTGGATAATCAAATAATCCGGTTAATTTAGTTAAATTGAAAACACCAAACCATTTGCATCATTCCCATTGTAAAAACATCACTTAATCTGATAGGAAATATGGTGTATTCCAGTTAATTGAATAGCCAATTATGGATTGCACACTATAATCCAGCGTAGAATCTCATAAATCTCCAAGGATACGCATCATATCGACGATTTTGACAGACACGCTCCATTCACTGCCTTTGTTTTCATTTCACACCATGCATGTATGCAGCGAGATATGCTTGGAACAAATGTTTTCCCTAAGTTGATAAATAATCTGGCAATAACTATTGCCTATATAGTTTACAAGCTTTTTCCTTAAATTTGACCTTGTGAACTATTGGACCCCAAGTGACACAGTTTTGAAACTGGCCGAGTTATCAGTTGTTTCATTGTCTTTTCATCATTTCATCTAGTGACCTAGTTTTTGACCCCACATGACTAAAATTTTAAAAACACAGCCAAGACTGGGACTAATTTTCTGACAAAGTTTCATAAAGATTGGCCAACAAATGTGGCCTCTAAAGTGTTCACAAGCATTTTCTTTAATCTGACCTAGTGACCTTGTTTTGAATCCACCATTACCCAGTTTCAAACTCGGGCAAGACATCATAGGGCCTTATCTTATCAAGACTTGGCAGTCAATGTGGCCTCTAGAGTGTTCACAGGGTAAATGTTGACGACACACGACTGACGATGGATAAAAGATGATAACAAAAGCTCACCTAGAGCACATTGTGCTGAGACAAGCAAAATACACCAACAGATTGTACAGGTTTCATTAAATAAACACTTCAAAAGTTTACAATCAAATCAACCAAAGACAAATTTGATAATGGGAAATGCCTATACCTATCTGTAGCATGGAATGTGACGTCTGGAATACTGGTGTTCTTGCCAGCAAGAACCACAGTGGCCTTCACTGGTAGAACGTCCAGACGGGGAATGTGGGTATTGAGGTACCTACAAACAACAGATTAACAATAATTATTTGATTGGATAGAAATATATGCCATAGTAAAACATATAACCCATGGGATGCCAAACTGGAGTGAAGATTCAGTGAAAAGTGAATGAGTTTAACGAAAAAAGTTTGTGTCTTTAAACAGGCAGACAGACGGAATACCAACCTGTACTTTGTAACGGGGGGTATGAAAAAATCTATCCCATATGTTATAAGACAAATTGTAAACATACTACTTTAAAAATATGGAATACTTTGCTAACCTGTCATATGCCTCTGCAACCATAGCAACACAAGACTCCAGTTCATTGGTCATCTCCAGTTTCTGTCGCTCCAAGGCTCTGTACAGATCCTGAGTTTGCTGTAAAACCTCTGTGAAAATACCAATATGAGCCGCGCTCTGTGAAAATGGGGTTTAATGCATGTGCGGTAAGTGTCGTTCCAGATTAGCCTGTGCAGTCCACACAGGCTAATCAGCGATGACACTTTTCGCTTTTATGATATTTTTCGTAGAAAGTCTCTTTTTAGCAAAAATCCAGTTAAGGAGGAACGGGTCGTCCCTGATAAGCCTGTGTGGACTGCACGGGTTAATCTGGGACGACACTTCATGCACATGCATTAAACCCCCTATTCTCAGAATATTTTTAGAATAAATTGAGGGCAGGGGGCGGTGATAAAATACTGGAATACTACCATTCTGAGATAGTCCATGGGATGGCAGATCTGCCACTGCCCTCTCTGTGGAGGTCTCCAGAACATTCATCTTGGTGTGGAGAGATTTCTTTAGGGTCTAAAATAGTAAACTTTGCTTACATGTTGTATGTTGCTGCAAAAACATATAAATAATAAAATACTTTCATAATTTCCTAATGAAATTAGGTCTTCAGAACATTCATCTTTGTGTGGAGAGATATCTTAAGGGTCTTAAGTGGTTAAACATAGCTTGTGTTGCTGCAAATACATGCACTTATTAAAATACTTTCATAATGCAATTAAAACCACAGGACCATGAGTGCATTGGGTTTCTCACCTGACTTATACAAGAAATGCCATTGTCACTGCGCTAAAATGTGGTCTTCTCACAATGGTATTAAACAAGCAAATATGTTGAATTGATATCCCCTGCCAAATAAATTTTGTTTATGGATGGGTGTAGAACTAAAAGAAAAGGTATAAGTGAAGGGTTGTGCCTTTTGTATTATTTTTTTTAACTCATTTGTACCTGTGATGGGTTTTCGCTCATCTATATATACACTCACACCAAGTATACTCATACCAAGTTTCAATGAAATCCGCCAAAGCCCTTGCAAGATCTGGACAGCTGTAAGCTTATAGTAAAAAGCATTTTTTCAAGATACAAAGGGCCATATCTCTGTTATTAACAGATGGTGTACAATGCCATTTGGCGTGCATCATCCTCTTATGCATATAGAGTAGACTCTCTGTAAACCTGACAGTCTGGGGACCGGCCTGATCATCCGGTTTTCAGAGAGTTCCGGTTTATCAAGAGTAAGCATATTGCCAAAATATACATTGTATGCATTGTGTACAAAATCATATAAAAAGAAAACAAACGATATACATTTACATGTACCATGTGATAACTGTACTCATGTAATGTTTATGTTTAAAGTATTTTTCAAAAAATGTGTTTTTATTGGATTGAAAGAAAAAAAAACATTCAGGCTTAATAAAACAATCACGTCAATCACTTGTTGGTGTTACCCCACGTCTATAACAGACATTCACAGTTTGTTTTACATTATTTAATCGGACTTCAATAGCGCAGTTACAACTTGACACCTGTATGGTATGTTTAATCTGATTATCGATAATTGCGCGAGCGGAATGTGTGACACCGCACGCGCTGTGCTGACTAGGTATTGTAATTTACACGCCTCAGGCATCATGAGAATTTAGACTGTCCGGTGTACTCATAGTATTTGACGTTGAAAGTGACGAAATTCAAGGAGATATCCGTTCGGTTTCCGGTTTTGAGAGAGTTGGATTTAGTCAACATTTTTAAACAAAGAAATAGTAGGGGAAATACGGAACTGGCCCAACCGTTCAGAATCAGGAGATTTCGGGTATTTGGAGAGTCCGGTATTGGCATAGTCTACAGTATATACTCATACCAATTTTCAATGAAATCCGCCAAAGCACTTCCAAGATATGGCTCGGGACAGCTGTAAGCTTATAGTAAAAAACATTTTTCAAGATACATAGAGCCATAACTCTGTTATTAACAGATGGTGTACAATGGTATTCGGCGTGCATCATCCTCTTATCCATAAATATATACTTACCAAGTTTCAATGAAATCCGCCAAAGCACTTCCAAGAAATGGCTCCGGACACAAAAGTGCCGGACGGATGGAAGGACGGACGGACAACGCCAAAACAATATCCCTCCGCCTATAGCCGTGGAAAATAACATGTACAAAAGATAAGCTTAGTGACATATGTAAATTAACTTTGCCAATAAAGACCACAAAAGGAATATTTGTGTATAATTATTTTGAAAACCTGTTGGATATGTCAATGAAAAAGGCTTTCAAATATTTCTAAACAACCATATAGTGAGTTGTTAAGCCTCCTGGTGGTCATGTTTTATCTTCAAAAGATCAGATATTGTTTTGCAGAATGTACTTATTAAATACACTTATTAAATGAAGCAAAACTTATATATGAAGACATACCACTAATAAAATGTAGCTAAAATGACTTACTTGCAGATATGATTCATGTTCTATAAGCCCCTTTTTTAGGTGTTCTGCAATACAAGTATAAACAGATAAAACTGCAAAGATTCAAATGGATAGCATACAGCCAGTCAACTTCTTAATGGCCATTTCCCATATTTTTTAAAACTCATGTAAAAGAAGATACATGTAGTCACAAAAAAATGTGTCCATTGTACAAAAACAACACTGTTTAATGCAGCTGGAAAGAGAGTGTTAGGTGGATAGTCATGACATTATGTGGCGTGTTCTGAGAAAACTGGGCATAATGCTTGTGCGTAAATTGTCATCCCAGATTAGCCTGTGCAGTCCGCACAGGCTAATCAGGGATGACAATTTTGCGCTTTTATGGAATTTTTCATTTAAATGATGTCTCTTCTTAGCGAAAATCCAGTTTAGGCAGAAAGTGTCATCCCGGATAAGCCTGTGCGGACTGCACAGGCTAATCTGAGACGACACTTTAAGCACATACATTTTGTCCAGTTTTCTCATAACACGACACTTATGTGATTTTTTTTATTCAATACAATAATTAACAAAGGTCAATAACTCTAAAAATAGGGGAGTAAGTTATGGTTCTTGTAAACTACACATTCCCTCAATTATTTCTACCTACCTATTAAGTTTCAAGTAGATATCTCTTTGATAACTCTTGAATTAAAATCGATTTTCTAACAAAACTTACAAATATCCTCTATTTATGACACAGAAAGGTCATGAAATAATTTATATCAAAAAGTTCTATCAAAGAAATATCTTTCTGAGAATTATTCCTCAAATATCAAAGTGAACTTCATTCAAATACATAATTGAACTTACTTTTCAAAACCAGCTCAACTGGTGACATGTTTTGTTCACTGGCTTTGGAATCCTCACTAGTAGCTGAAATAGTCAATTGCATCAAACAAAGTTAAAGTTGTAAAAAAAAAGAACTTTATTGAAAATGTAGAAGCTAAACACACTGTGACTTGAACACACGTGATCTCACCAAGTCTGAGGTTAACCCAACTTTTCTGGAATTATTTGTTTTTAAATTTACACCTACAGCATGTGAAACATTTTCCATGGCAGTAAACTGTTTTGTTAAAGCAAACAATACAAACAAGAAATCCATTATATATAAAAGCAAATGTGCAAACTTGTCACAAAATACACCCGTTTAAAGGTCTAGGTTACATTAATCAAGTTTGATTATTATCAGATAAAAACTACAGTGAAACCAATATTATTTGTCCGAAACTAACTTTTGTGGATTTACGCGGGTCCACTCACCCAAAAATTTAAATGTTTGACAAAAGTTAATGTCCGATGTCTTTTATCCAAAATATATCCTAGAAGTTGTGATGTCAGACCAAATGGGGCAACCAGTATAGACATGTCAGTAAATGTGAAAGCTCCATTGATTTATATTTTACCTCATTTGAACTAGCGCTCTTTAAGTACAAGCTGAATAGAGAATTCTCAGAAAACTTGTTTAACTATTTTTTTGTCCATGTTCTCAAACGCCTTGCTGAACACGCAAGATATATCCTGTAATAGGAATAGGAAAATGTGATTTTACAATGAGAAAACACATCGAAGAAATAAAATTACACTATAAGTCTGCAGATTCTTGACTTAAATAATTTTCTCTAATTAAGTATTCTTATAATGTTTTCTTCTCAGATTCAACAGATTAAAATGACAGAATATGTGATTGCTTTATTGTCAGAAGATATAAATTGGCAGTTTGTTACTTGCCAATTGTCATGAGTCCTTTCATATTGACTTCATCAAGACGCAGAAGGACTTAAAGCATTGAATCACACACACGTTCATTGTCATGCCCTCAATAGGAGTCACGACAAACTGTCATAAAAGAACCACTGTTTTCTATTACAATTACAATAGACATGATGGGTACAACTTATTGGTCTGGTCTGTTTGTTGCAATGCTGGTATATTGCACATACTTTTAGCCTACTAACTGGATGTCAAACTAGGTCTTAGTGACCACATTATAACGATATTTAGCGATAAGAATTCGACACGAAAACACATAGAAATGTAGTTTAGGTGATTGATACAAATTAGAAATCCATTAATTTAAGATCGAACAAACATGCCCACTTTTACCAATCCATGAAATTTCATGTATACAAAAATAAGCGTAACCAAAGTTATTGGGTTAAAGTGAGCACAACATTAAATTAGCAAATTTTTGCAATTTTCATAGGCCATAATTCAGAATTGCTTCTGGCTGGATATCATACTGGGTCAAGATTGTAAGCCTATAAATATTGTGAACAAGTTTGATGATAATAAGATTAAAACTAGTTGAGTTAAAAGACAGACAAGGTTAATTTGACTGTTTTAATAGTATTTTATTTTAAATATGAAGGGCCATAATTCAGAAGCACATCATGCCATCTGGCAGGCTGGTTATCAAACTTGGCCATGATTATATAGCCACAAACATAATCAACAAGTTTCATTATGATCTGATTGAAACTGTTCAAGTTAGACAGCAGACAAGGTTAATTTTGCAATATATTTTATAATTCAAGGGCCACAATTCAGATGGGCTTCAAGCAATCTGGCCATTTATAAAATTGATGAAGATATTATGCCCACAAAAATCATTAAAAAAATCATGATGCTCCAATTAAAATTAATCGAGTTAAAGAGCAGACATGGTTAAATTAACCATTTTTTTATAAATCATGGCCATAATTCAGAATTGCTTCATTTATATATCACCACACACAACATCACCACGATGATCCGATTTTAACTGTTTGAGTTAGAGACCAGATAAGTTTATTTAATTTTCCATTTTTTTATAATTAAAGGGCCATAATTCAGAAGTCTTTTAAGCGATCTTTCTGGTTATCACAATTTACTGAGATGTTGTGCACACAATCAATATCACTAAGTTCCAAGATGAAGTGCCTTAAACTCTGTGAGTTATTGAGCGGACTTAGGACTCCTGGACGCTGCCAGCCATGGGTGTTTCCATAATACGCCTTTTTTTAACATGTGCATATAAAAGTGATATTTAATGTATAAATAAGGTCAAACAAGCCACAAACCAGACTGGATTAGATTTTCAAAATACTGGGTTTCTGCCTTGTTTTTCTCAGATTCTATTGTACCTGAAAAATAAAAATAAAATCAAAATCAACCAACAATCAACATGTTTTGTATAAGTTGTACTTATTAATGATGTTAACAGTTATGTATCAAAAATAAAATTCATTTTTGCACTCCTTAATTGAACTGAGCTCAGTCTAAAAATGGTAAAGATAAACATTTGGACCTAGTTTCAGCATGATTGAATAAGTGTTTGCTGTACTATATACATGAGGCCCCTAGAGTAGCAACAAGGTTTCCCAAGATTTCACCTAGTGACCTAGTTTTTGAACGAACATGACCCAGATTCGAACTCAGCCTTGTTATTTTCAATATCAACCGTCTTACCATGTTTCATAATAATAGTAATAAATGTGGCCTCTAGAGTGTAACAAAGGTTTTTATCCCCACACTTTTTGAATAAAAGGTGGGGATATTGTGGTTATCTCCGCCGTCCGTCCGTCTGTCCGTCAGTCTGTCCTGGCCACTATCTCCCCCTACACTATTAGCACTAGAACCTTGAAACTTACACACATAGTAGCTATGAGCATATGTGCCACCCTGCACTATTTGGAATTTTGATCTGACCCCTTAGTCAAAAGTTATGGGGGTTGGGGTGGGGCCGGGTCAGAGATTTTCACTCATTTTTTTAAAAGTTATTTTACATTAACTTCTTCATTTGTACACCGATTCACTTCAAATTGATACTGGACCTCTCTTATGACAATACGGTCAATCTCAACTATGCATGGCCCCATTACCAACCCTGGGGCGCCCCGCCCACATAGACCACACCCACCCAAAATTGCCTTACTATAATTTCTTCATTTCTACACCGATTCACTTCAAATTGATACTGAACCTCTCTTATGACAATATGGTCAATCTCAACTATGCATGGCCCGATTAAGCTTGGGGCCCCGCCCACATAGACCACACCCACCCAAAACTGCCTTTTACTATAATTTCTTCATTTCTACACCGATTCACTTCAAATTGATACTGAACTTCTCTTATGACAATACGGTCAATCTCAACTATGCATGGCCCCATTACCAACCCTGGGGC
>VMBQ01003121.1:38620-52903 GCA_007657795.1 Dreissena rostriformis
ATTCACCTTGAACTCATGTGTGCACTTAAAGGCTCTTGTAAAATCCACATGCTTGCATTACAGAACTTAATGAGTCTCTTCTTTAAGCACAATCAGGTATTCAGTATTTGTTGACTGAATTAGACTAACCGGTTGTTATTGAGTGGAACAATCATGACTTATTGTATGAGTCTGTAAGTCCAAAGTACTCTAGAATTAACTTGATCATAGGATTTACGTAGTCAAATGCATGTACTGGAATACTTTTCTTTTGTAGGGTGCAGTGTTCAGTTCTTCAATGAAGTTCATTGGCAAGGCGTCTGCAGTCCTGTTCTTGGGTGTTCTCTGCTACTATGGCTACAAGAGATTCTCACAAGTTGCACCAGTTCTTGACTAAAAAATGATCAACTGAAGGCCTGGACAATAAGTGTAATTTCATGAACCCAACTCTTCTTAAGTCATACATTTCAAACTGACCTGAATCCAGATGTATAGGCAGCAGTAATTGTATGTTGATAAATTCTATTGAATGACACGTTAATCCATTCTTTTTGCAGGATTAACTGTCAAAGCTTGGTGCCCTCAGAATCTTTAAAACATTTATTTGTTTAACATGAACATTTAAACAGACTTTGTCTGGGAAAAGTGATGATCACTTAACGTTTAAAAGGAAATTGCTTGTTAAAGAGATAAACACGGCACCTTTAATTGTGAAAAGCGATGAACACTAAACCTTTAAAGGTACATTGCTTGTGAAAAGTGATAAGCGCTGCATCACTTAAAGGGTATAACTTGTGAAAAATGATGAACACTGAATCATTAAACTGACATTACTTGTGAAAAGTTATTAACTTTGATCCTTTTAAAGGACTTGGCTTGTGAAAAATGATAGACACTGATCCTTTTAAAGGACTTAGCTTGTGGAAAGGGATAGACACTGATCATTTAAAAATGACATTGCTTGTGAAAATGGATAGAAACTGATCCTTTAAAAGGACCTTTCTTGTGAAAAGTGATAGGCACTGATCCTTTAAAATGGCTTATCCTTTGAAAAGGGATAGACACTCATCCTTTAAAAGGACTTAGCTTGCGGAAAGTGATAGACACTCATCCTTTAAAAGGACTTAGCTTGTGAAAAGTGATAGACACTGATCCATTAGAAGGGCTAAGCTATAAACCAGAATATATATGTTGATCATTGTCATTTTTAGAAAAGGACATTTTTCTAAATTCTCGACTATTAATATTTGACTCATATTTATGCTTGTGCAATGTTTACAGTATTTTTTTCAATCATGTTTTTATGGTATCACCTAATTTTACCCCTTGGACAATCTTTTTAAAGGTTTCTTTCTGTTTTTGATTTGTTTGTTCTTGCCAAATGAGAGTATCTGTTTGTTTGCTTAATAGAACTCAACCACCAAAACTCAAGTATTATACCTTATTTGATACCATCAATTGCACTGTCTTGATATAATAGTTTGTTTTCAAACCATTGTGCCCTAGATAGGCATGATTAATCTTTGCATATTTATATATAAGTTATTTTCAGTTACTAGTGTAGCATGTGCCAAAGCATTCTTCAATGATGCATATATCTTGCCTTAAACTTCCTTATTACTTCCTTGTTGAACAAAAAAGGAAAGCATACGTGTTTTACAAGATTTATGTAAGCAGAATTCAAGAAATATTTTTTGAATAAGAACAATTAAAAAAAATAAAGGAACATAACTATAACCTTACATTTATAAGAAAAAAGCTTTGATACCTGTAATAAATGAACATAGGGATAGTAATTTAAATTAATGTACATTTTGAGTTTATTAGTCACGAAAGTTTATCATAATCATAGTGGGTGGTAAATTAGATAAGCGAAAGTGAGATCAGGTGGGTATTTGTATGACACCTGTAATGAATCATGCATGATTAATCAGTGACTGTTGAAAGGTGTATGAAATTTAATGTTGGATTTCCAGTATTAGGTCAGGCAGAAGAATTTTAATCAAAGTACAAATTACAATTTAAACCATGATATACATGTTATGCATTTATTTTATCTTTTTTTTTTGTAAGTATGATGTTTTAACCCAACCTGTTATTTTATGTCTACTATTTCTGTTGTATTACGATTAATTGATTTTTTTATGGGACGAAATCGGTCTCATTCTGAGCATTTATAAAAATAAGTAACAACCATCAATTGATAAAATAAATGTTTTTTTGTTTAAATCATATTTAAATAATTTGCTAAAATGTTAGAAATAAGATACCAGTTACATGTATGCTTGGAACCAGTAACATCCCTGTGCAGAGGTTGGTAAAATAATAGGATGGATGTCAACCATTTATTGATACATTTCAAGGGTATTCACTAACAATTTGACATGTGGCACATCAACTGTGCTGGTAGTTTTGTATAGTTATAATTACTTCATCATTTTAATCTTTGTATTCAGGTGTTCATATGGTCAGTTCCATCAGATATATATTGCACATGTATAATCATTTCAGTTTTTAAAGGCAAAGTTCACACTACATGTATAGCTATGATGCAATTTTACAGTTTTTGTAAGTGTTAAGTTTGATCGATGTGTAAGGTATTTTGAAATTCAGATATTTATAAAAGTGTTGAGGTTTGTACAGGGTAATCCCTGTCCCAGTTGCAGTTCAATTTATGTGCTGCATGCGTCTGTCAGTCCGTCCAAGCTTGAATGGACTGTAACATTATCATTGATTATGCAGTTTTAAATAAATTACCACATATGTTCACCATGTAGAGATGTTGTTTCCCACGCAAGAACCATGTCCCTAGGTCAATGTAACAATCAAAGGTCAAATTTTGGCATACATGCAAAACAGCTTGTCCTTACTTTAACTTCATCATTCATCAAGCAAGTGATTTGGAAGACACTTGCCTTTGGCTCAATGGTCAAGGTCACGCCTAGAGGTCAAATTAAGCATGATATAGCTTGAACAGACTGTTACTGCATCATCATGCATTTTTACAATAACTTTTCAAAAAATGTATACCATGCAAGACCTGCGTCCTGAACTCAAAGGTCAATGCCACTATGTATTTTTGCACAAAATGGGCTTTTTTTAGTAGTTAGTCATTGTCATAAATTTGATTGATATTGGAAATGCAGGTACTCATTATAAGTGTCCATTCTTATATCAAGTGCTTTATGAAACTATGAAGGATCTCACATTGTGTTATTTAGAAGGAAGTATAGTACTTAGATGGTCATTAACTTTAACCCTTTGTATGCTGGGAAATTTGTTGTCTGCTAAAATGTCGTCTGCTGAATTTCTAAAATTAGCATTTTCTTTGATTTTTTTTCAAAGAATACTATCAGAATAGCAAACAGTTTGGATCCTGATGAGACGCCACGTTCTGTGGCGTCTCATCTGGATCCAAACTGTTTGCAAAGGCCTTCAAAATTCCGTTCCAGCACGGAAAGAATTAACGTAGTGATTATAGCTGTCCCCAGTGCAATGTAAAATTTCAATGATCTCACAAGAAAGAAATCTGCTCACAAATTCAATGTATGAATATATAGTTAGTGGTATCTGATACCTTAATCAGATTTCATCAGGGGTCTAACCATATTATCTTTGCATAAATTGAGACACTTTTATCACATCAAATTAGACAGATTTATAACTACTTTTTTCTCATCAACATTGTGTGTTAAGTGTTTTGTTGTGTTAATTATTGGCATATGTATGTATAACATACTTAAATTTCTCATCAAAAGTGCTACCACCATCAGCAAAAATTATGCCCATGCTGTTTCGTTTTTGTAAACTGTGACATACATTTCATACATGTATATGTTATTTGTTAGGTGTAAAAGGACAATAAAGTGAAACTTTCTTAATGTTTGTTGATTATAGCCACCATTATCACTTAAATGCCAGCCTATTTATGACTTATTATACACTGTTGTACATCTTTACTCCTTATGCTTCCTATATACCAGATCAAAGATGTATATTGTTCAGACTCTTGGCAGAAAGGCAGCTGGTACCCCTTGATTAATCTAGCTGCTGGACAGGAAACCAGTCAGAAAATATGTCCAGATAGTATGCCCTGACTCAAGCCTTTGACCTCCTACCCTCAGTGGTGAAATCATTCAGCACTAGGCCATTCTATTCATTATATTAACAAACAACATCATGTTTATTTATATATTTCTATTAAACATATAAAGTAAATCTATAGACTATATACATAATTATAACATTTATATTGTATGTCTGGAAATGATATGTTAAAATCAAACAACTAGATTCAGGCATCATGCATGTACATAAGCAATTGTGTCAGGAAAGAAAAGAAGCGTACTAGTGTCTTATATTGCAATGTCAACAATTGATGCGATATTTGTCATTTAGGGCCACACTTTAATTGTGTGATGAACAAATGGATTGTGTGTGCCTGTTTTACACAAAATATGGCCAAAAATAAATTATTTATAATTNATATGTACACTATGCAAACCCTGTGTCCTGAACTCAAAGGTCAAGGTCATTGTTTAATAATTACAATACGAGTGGCATTTTCCACAACTGGCCAAATGTATTACAAAAAGGCATCTAGTTTATTTATTTTGCAAACAAATTAATCTTTCTTTTAACAGAATGATCAGAAACTCATTTATCGTTTCTGTTTAATAGTATTCAAAATTTATTACTTGTTGGCAACATGCACAACATATATAGGCGTTTTCCAAGAGTTGGTTATTGTCATAAGTTTGATTGATATTGGAAATGCATATACTCATAAGTGTCCCTTCTTATATCAAGTGCTTTATGAAGGATCTCACATTGTGTTATTTAGTAAGAAAGTATAGTACTTAGATGGTCATTTACTAACGTAGTGATAATAGCTGTCCCCAGTGCAATGTAAAATTTCAATGATCTCAGAAGATAGAAATATGCTCACCAATTTAATGTATGAATATATAGTTCGTGGTATCCGATACCTTTATCAGATTTCATCAGGGGTCTAACCACATTATCTATGCATAAATTGAGACACTTTAATCACATCAAATTAGACAGATTTATAACTGTACTTTTTTCTCATCAACATTGTGTGTTAAGTATTTTGTTGTGTTAATTATTGGCATATGTATGTATTACATACTTAAATTTCTCATCAAAAGTGCTACCACCACAGCAAAAATTATGCCCATGCTGTTTTGTTTTTGTAAACTGGGACATACATTTAATACATGTATGTTATTTGTTAGATGTAAAAGGAAAATAAAGTGAAACTTTCTTAATGTTTGTTGATTAAAGCCACCATTATCACTTAAATGGCAGCCAATTTTTGACTTAAGATACACTGTTTAACATCTTTACTCCTTATGCTCCCTCTATACCAGATCAAAGATGTATATTCATTGTTCAGACCCTTGGCAGAAGGGCAGCTGGTACCCCTTGATTAATCTAGCTGCTGGACAGGAAACCAGTCAGAAAATATGTCCAGATAGTATGCCCTGACTCAAGCCTTTGACCTCCTACCCTCAGTGGTGAAATCATTCAGCACTAGGCCATTCTATTCATTATAATAACAAACAACATCATGTTTATTTATATATTTCTATTAAACATATAAAGTAAATCTATAGACTATATACATAATTATAACATTTATATTGTATGTCTGGAAATGATATGTTAAAATCAAACAACTAGATTCAGGCATCATGCATGTACATAAGCAATTGTGTCAGGAAAGAAAAGAAGCGTACTAGTGTCTTATATTGCAATGTCAACAATTGATGCGATATTTGTCATTTAGGGCCACACTTTAATTGTGTGATGAACAAATGGATTGTGTGTGCCTGTTTTACACAAAATATGGCCAAAAATAAATTATTTATAATTGAACTGTTTTTGTGATAAAGACATGCAATGCAAGGAGCAAAAACATAAACAAGTGCATCACTTAAGTAACGGATTTCAGATTTTTACAGATGTTATTTCAATAAAATGATATTCTAATTTTTGTGTTGACTGACTTGTGTTGATGATGTTCCCTTTCGAGACCGTCTGAAGCATTACTCTGACTATTTTAAGTTATCAACATGAAACTGAATATGTAGATGGGTCTCTTTGTGCGGAAGTGCATTGCACAAGACCTGTAACTCTACATCTCATAAATTTGGAGTGATTGTCCTTTCTATCTACAAATGAAGCTTCAAGTTCATAGCTTTCATAGTCATAAGAATTATGCTTTGGAGAAAAATTGGGTTAAACCCTTTGCATGCTGGGAAATTTGTCGTCTGCAAAAATGTCGTCTGCTGAATTTCTAAAATTAGCATTTTCTTCAATTTCTTTTCAAAAAATACTATCAGAATAGCAAACAGTTTGGATCCTGATGAGACGCCACGTTTTGTGGCGTCTCATCTGGATCCAAACTGTTTGCAAAGGCCTTCAAAATTCGGTTCCAGCACTGAAAGAGTTCATATCAAATAGCTTATTGAGTAGCAGTCGGGAAAGATTGTCCATTTCTGGTGTTCTAGTTATTATTAATATGTACAACAACTGTTTACGGAAGTAGTTTTTTTTATAAATTGTCTATGAAGGCAAACATACAGCTATTAAACAATTCCAAGACAACAAAATCATTTTTGAAATTATTTAAATTATTCTAAACAACATGGGACATAAATGAGTACTATAAACAATACGCTTCAATATAAGTAACAGATCATTTTGATATAGCTTACATTAATGCACAACGTATTTTGGAATGTTTTGGAAGTCATAGGTAGCAATACAAAAAATTCATACAAACATAAAAAAGTAAATCTAACACAAAACAATTGGTACACACATAATCTCGGAGAATAATTTGTTCTAATCATAGTAAATATGTGTTTTTTTAAAAGCAAACAGCATTCACAAAAGATGCACAGGAACTATTTCAATTATTATCATTATTGTTATATGCCCAAAAGATTAACATCATATGTAACTGAAAAAAAAATGTTTTGTGAAAATCATTTAACTTTAGTACAAAAACTTATTTTGTGACTTGTTTTATACAGAAACCCAGTTATGCAGAAAAATTAAATACAAGATTATATTTTAATTTTAAAACAAGTTTTGTAATCCACTTTCTTAAAATAGCATACTGGGTATTTCATACAAAAATAGCGCGATTTTATAGCATAACATTTAGGATTAAAAATGCATACTTTACGCTTATGGAAAATTGCAAAACCATTCCAGTATTGTCTACAAACTAGATAATGTGAGAATTTAATACCAGTACCAATTTACGAGAAATCCATCATACCGGCAATTATAGACAACACAAATTAGTTTTGTCATATATAAGCCAGTCTGCATACATTTCATCTGCATTGGTTCGTTTCAGATAGTATCTTATCGCTTGGCATTTCCACCATTGTTTGTTAACATCATGGAGTCACAAAGCAACAAAAAAAAAAAAAAAATATNATAAAGTGAACAAATAAATGGAACAAACATGAATAATTACAGTACACAAATACATTGAACAAGAGCTTTGACACAGACAAAACCATAACCATTATATAGTAACAGTAATTTGGTTTTATTACTGAAAGAATATTCAGATAAAGACAATGCATGACAATAAGAATTAATGCCCAAAGTGTGAAAATGGTCACAATGAGTTAACATGTACCGCAACATAATAAACTATTCATATTATACATCAACATGAAAAGACCTGCATAGTTACACATTCAATAAAGTAATCTTAACCAGAAACTTCCAGTGTTTATTAGATTTTAGTAAAAACTGTAACTGTAACCAAGACACTTGAGAACTGTAACTTAGTTTAACATGTAACTCTAAGTTTGAACTGTAGCTTAGTTTAAACAGTAACTTCAAATTAGTTTAAACTGTAACTTAGTTTAAATTGTAACAATAACAACCATCAATAATACAAACAACACTTTCCATACGGACACACGTAACATTGGATTTGTGTCAATATGAAATACATGTAATCACCAGCACCCGGATTTCAATGAATTCAAAGCATGATTTGAACTAACACTTTCAATATGTGGGGTGTTATGAGAAAACTGGGCTTAATGCTTGTGCGTAAATTGTCATCCCAGATTAGCCTGTGCAGTGCGCACAGGCTTATCAGGGACGACAATTTCCGCTTTTATGGAATTTTTTGTTTAAATGATGTCTTCTTAGCGACAATCCAATTGAGGTGGAAAGTGTCATCCCGGATTAGCCTGTGCAGACTGCACAAGCTAATCTGGGACAACACTTTACGCACATGTATTATGCCCAGTTTTCTCAGAACGCGACACATATTCTCATTCTCAAGTGTTAGAACATGTTGGTGAATTTTGGCATAGGCTTAATTTATAAAGGTGCGAACAATTGTAAAATTAATGTATGTACAACAGATCTAATCTAGGCAAGGGTTCAGGCACTTTGCTCTTAGCTTGCATATTTGTTCAAATTTGAAATAAAGAAACATTTAAATGAGGTGTTCATGAAAGCCATTGCTCTGACCATAATTTCAATATTTTATAGTGAAATTAACATAAACAAGCCCAAATTAGCAGTAAATGAGCTTCATCATGTGAAAATGGGTCTTCTGCAAAATGCGTCCAGGGTAGCTCCAGACAAGCCTATGCATCTGCTCAACCTGGTCTGGAGCTACCTGGCCGCTGTAAAGTAACGCAACATTTTGTGGTTTCACTAGGGGATGCACAGGCTGGAGCTGTGCTGGCCATGTATGGCTTAAGACCCGTTTTTGCATGACGCAGCTCACATGATACTTATAAAGAAAGAAATTCAAATGATACCAGCAGTTAGATATAAGGCAGAAATCAATACAGGAAAGCCGTACAATACTTTAAGACTGCAATTCCCCCATGTGGAGATACCGTATTATGCATTTCTATCAGCAGTTTCATTACCAGACCACATTTTTGTTGGAGTCAATTGGAGCAAAACTAAATACAACTCAATATGTGAAATATCACAAGTTGAAATGGTTATTCACTGCGTCATCGACACACTGTTTGAGATGAAGACTCTTTTCTCATTCTTCGTACAAAGCCGATATGGTTTTGTCATACATTTTAACCACTACTGGTCTCCGAAGCTTGAGCGTGGGACCTGGAAAACAAATGCAACTTTATCATAATGACGAACACAAAATCTTGTTTTGAAACTCTTATAGACACAGTCCCTTTTCAAAACGCTTCAAACATAAAATCTATCGTTTTCAGCATAATGTTTTTTCAACAACACAAAAAATTGGGTGTTCAACTTAATTAAATAAAATTTTCCATCTTAAAAAGAGGAGGTAATCACGTGACAAAAAAGATGGCAGCGTCCATGCAGAGACAGGTATTTTTCGCCATTTTGTTCCCTTTATTACTTATATTAATTGTTTAAATGCCATTCACTTTCCAGCCATATCAGCAAGAGAGTGTTAAGCGTTTTTTTTGTATTAAAATTCGCTTTATATCTCAACTTTCTCCCTGCAAGTTTTCATAGTGGAGCGGTAATTAGGTCACCCCGCTAAGAAATTTCGCAGCGAGTTAAGTCGAGATATAGAGCAAAAATTAATACGAAATGAACGCAGCTCATATGAATAACACCATCCATTACAGAGACACTAGTTGATACATTTCAGACCATCAGAAATAATTTAAGTACATGTATAACTAAAATAATAAATAATGTGAATTTCTAGTTAAAAGTACAACATGTACCTACCCAGTTCTCCCCCTGGCATAGAGAAGTCCTTAGGAAGGATTGTCCATTTCTGGATCTTTGACGCATTGGACACGGCTTTTTTATTCGCCTTATCAATCCCAGCCTGCACAGCCTGTGAAACATATGGTATATTCAACAGAAATATGTTTCACTTTCAAGCTGATTACTGTAGTTGCGACCAAATGGTCAAAGGTAAGAATTCTTGTTAATCTACAAATAAACACTGATCTGTTGATTAGTTAGAGATAAAAAACAATCAAGGAAAAATATGTATGATTCTTACATGACTTAACAACAATTTCTGCTATGAATTGCAACATATCATATTGGTGGAATTCCCAAAAACGTGTCTTATATATCTACACTTCATGATGATTACATACTTCAATTTAACTGCTTGAGAACCAGCTACAAATTCGTTCCACAAACAATTAATGGAGTCTGATCAACTGACGTATAAACTGATTGTGACTCCATTATACCCCCTCCCTGTCGTGGTACAATACATGTAACACCAGCTCTGTACAGGTGCATGTGGTAATAAATACTTAGATGATTTGCAAATATCAGCGCCATACAGATGAATGTGTAAATAAAAACTTAACTGATTTGTTTTAACTAGCACTGTATAATTACATGCATTAATAGCCACTTGACAGATTTGAGGACACCAGCACCATACAGGGCTTTTTTTCCTTCTTTAGCAAGGGCCTAATATAGGCCCCTTCCCCCAAGAGAAATGCCCTTTACCCTAACAGAATTTCTTTAAAATGATGCAATTTTCCCTTAATTTTAAGCTTACTTTGGGAAATATCTTCCCATTTGCAGTTTTGTCGAAAAAAATCCAAAAACGGAATGAGGCCATTTCCCAAAATCAAGAAAAACAACAACGCAATACCTGGAGCACATTCTTGTCAGCTATGGCATCTTCCACTGTTTTAGCCTGGGACCCCAGGGCGCGGTACCAGCTGAGGGTTTCAGGGGCCAAAGAGTCGAGGGGCTCATTAGTGTCTAGGTTCATCTCGGTCTGCCAACAAAAATGGGCCTTGTGCAAAAACTGAGATATTAAAGTTTACAGCATGTAAAATATTGAACTAAAAAGACCGGATGATTTGTGGAGAGCTGAACTGATACTGTTATCTTTTATAAATCCTCAAAATAGACTTTGAACATTTCTGTTCTTAATCTTATGCATTTAAAATAAATTTCTATTCCATTTGCTAAAGTTCACAAAAAAAAAGAATAGAATTGAATCACTGAGAATTTAATTTAAAGGATTTGTGAGGCGAAATGCAAAAACTGCTCAAGCCGTCACCGTGTGGCATAATACTCACAACGGGGTAATAATTACTGTATGAGATTCAATGCGCGTTTCTTACGATTCTTCAAAAAAATAATAACTCAATGCATTTTGGAATGTTGTTTGTAAAAACAATAAGTCTTTCGGCCTTTCGGCAGGCTGTGTGTTAATTGCAGTTATATAATTGCAGTTAATGTGACAGGTCTTACTCACTTACTCAAGTGTTAATGGGTCGACATTACACATGTGAGGTCATTGATGCACAGTATCGGGAGCAGCCGGGAAAAGCGGGACAGTGAAGTATCAAATATTTTTTTTCTCTCACCTTTGCCAACACTGGGACAGTTATTCGCACTTCGAGATAAACCACAGTAAATACATGTACAATTGGGACTCGAGACAAATTTTTATGTCGAGATAACGAATTAGTCGAGATAACGAAACTTGAGATATGCGATGTTTATTAATATAGATAAAGAAGGAAAAAAGTTGGGACATTGAGCTTACCTCGACATATTGAGAAACTCCAGATATGTGATGTCGAGATAACGAGAGTTTACTGTACCTTCTGCATAGTATGAGTCGCGTTCTGAGAAAACAAAGCTTAATGCATGTGCGTTAAGTGTCGTCCCAAATTAGCCTGTGCAGTCTGCACAGGCTTATCAGGGATGAAACTCTCCGCTTTTATGGAATTTTTCGCTGAAAGCAAGTCTCTATTAAACAAAAATCCAGTTTAGGGGGAAAGTGTCATCCCTTATTGGCTTGTGCGGACTACACAGGCTAATCTGGGAAAACGCTTTACACACATGCGTTAAGCCCAGTTTTCCCAGAATAAGGCTCATTTAGTACCTTGAGAGTGATGAGCATGGAGAGGAACTTGCGTTTGTCTCCAATCAGCATGCAGTTACTGACACACGGAAGAGCCTCCTTCACTGAGTTCTCTGCGGGCACAGGGGCAATGTTCTCACCTCCAGCAGTGATGACGAGCTCTATAACAATAACAGTGTTTTTTTCGTTCAAATTTGGGGCCTGTAGAAGGACACATTCCCAATGGAAAAAAATATGTATTTTCCCAAATGGGACCCTATAAATTAACAATTGAAGGTTTCCAACAAAAAAAATCTTTTAAATAAGTCTCAACAGTTAGATTATCTCTGATTATGCTCTATAAGTTGAACCTTCATAAATTTAATATTGAAATCGCTTTTTTTCCCAATTTTAAAGTATTTGTTAGCCAAAAAACAACAACACTTATTTACCATTTTCAGTCAAAACAACAACAAAATTCCCAATCGAAAGGGTCCTGGCCCCATTCCCAAAATGGTTAAAAAAAACACTGAATAATATATGCCTCACTCTCGGAAATTTGGGCTTAATGGATGTGCGTTAAGTGTTGTCCCCGTTAGTCTATGCAGTCAACAAAGGCTAATCTGGGATGACAATTTCTGGCTAAACAGGAATGACACTTTCGGTTGTAGCATTCATAACTGTCACAGACATCATGATCATAATTGACATTGTTTGGTTTTACTTGCATACCCATTTCCGAGCCAGAATAGTAATTGTAAGCTAATTGCAAAAATTTCATGCGAATTAGATGCAGGCAGCTCACACAAGTGATTTAAGGTTGCCGTGGCGTAGTAGATATGGTGTCCGTCTAGCGACCAGGTAGTAACGGATTCTATCCCCACTGAGAGCGTCCTTAAACCCCCTCCCCCCACAAAGACACTAAGTATCTGTTCTAGTCCCAGGAAATCGACTCAAGAGCGTTTCAAATAAGCCTTAGGCTTTTGATGCAATCGAGCTAAAATAAATAGCTTTAAATTTACTGATGTAAGTGGAACAGCTGTGTTAAAAAATATTGAAAATAAAATGACAAAGTGTCCTCAGTGATTTGTATTATACGAGCATGTCTGGCTAGTTATATCCGAATGCCCAACTGAAAAAACACAATGTTTTCTGTCTAACTCGGGCAAGTGTGAATTCATCCATTGCTGTGTTTTCTGTGTTATATGCATACAGGCATTGTACCTTTTATTCTGCCTGTAATGTACAGGAATCCATCCTCATCTTTTTTGCCGATGTCTCCAGAATGTATCCACATGTCTTCTCCCAGGCATTCCTTGGTCTTCGCTTCATCATTCAGATACCCCATGAATACGTGGCGACCCCAAAAACATACCTATCACATAGAAACAAGAGATGTGTTTGTCAGAAACACAATATCCCCTATAGACAATCCCAGAAATCGATACCTTCCCGGATTACCCGCCCCTGAATACTCTCGCGCGCCTCCAAAACGGTACTGAAGAAATAAACATGGACCTATATATGTGTGTATAGGTCCCTACGCAAAACTAGGAAGCGAAACGGGTTTATCAAATATATTTAAGGATTTAAGAGTTTCTGTTATCGATCTGACAACCACATAATAGTTCGTGTTTTTTTTTAAATATAAATTACGTAATTAGTAGAAATAAGGTTCATCTGCATTCGTTTAAGAGTAATAAAACACAGCATGGACATGGACCTATTTGTGTAGGTCCCTGGCATGAATAAGGTCTTGATTGTCATTTAACATGTTATTTAAAGGTGACGCGTGATATCTTATCTTAATTTCGGTATCTACACATGTGCAGACATGTGGTGTCACGGGCAAACCCATAAACGCTTTTAATTCACACTTGGAACATCGCCGCCCATTTAGCGAATTCGTTCGCGCCTTTATCGCTGATGTTTTTTTCAAGAGATGTATGTTGCTGTCATTAATAATCCGTAATTAAAGAAAAATAAATCACTTATTTTGTTCGTGTTTTTGTTTTTCAATCGTAAATTTAGACCGTTTTACGAAAATTTAATAAAGACATACGTTTAGGAAATCTAGAGAACACAATTGAAACTATTTAAGTTTATTTAAGGCTCATTATTTTTCATGTTGAACATTTCAACCGTGAATTAAGATGTTATTAAGAAAATTTAATAATATTTCAGGCAACATGTAAAACGTTATTTAAATAATAATATAAGAAAGTTGTAGACAAAAGCTGATATGTCCTTTTCAATAAAAAAGTATGACATATCCTGACATCTTACACAGTTTTGCAAGCGAATAACTCCCATACTTGTTCATTTAAATCACAAAATTCATTTCCGGCTAGATATTTTTGTATTAGCTTGAGAGCGATTTTTGAATAAAAGATTGCTAAAAAAAAACACTTTAGTTTTAGACTAAACTAGATACATAA